>JABFEA020000052.1:4765703-4780357 GCA_019775915.2 Cyphomyrus plagiostoma
CACACCACTTAGATGTGCACGTGTTGTGATCTTTTTTAGTTTCTTTCTCCACCTTTTAAAGTGACCTTGGGTTTATGAAAGGCGCTATATAAGTATGGAAGTGTAGGATTATTAAGAATAACAATAATGTAACAACAAGAACAGAATACTTTGTACTGTTTTTACGGCTTATCGTGTGGGTTTTTTCTCCCAGGGAAATAAACACAGACCCATCGCTAATCCAGTCCCTTTGGCAAAAGACAGAACATAATGGGATGTTAATTTCTACCCATTGCAATCGATTGTTTTTCAGTCCCCAGGTCTCCAAGAGGCAGGACCTCAGAATCGAAGCAATCAACAGCTGCTGAAAGCTGAAATGGAGTCTGGAAACCAACACAGGGTTATTTAACATTGCCATTTTCACACAGCTGGATTTTATTGTGATGCACGTAATATGGGAAGAGTTCGATTAGCTATAAACGAGTAGTCACATCGAATATAGTAACGGGAGGGTATTCATCTGAAATTGCCACTGACGTAGTGGTGCACCAATGTGGAAATTTTGACCAGTAATGATTGGTCTGATATCAGGTCTAATACCTACTCATGTCATTACACAGCATTAATTGGTGGGGGTGTCGGTATAAGTGAGTACCAGAAAGTGAGTACTCTTACTTGGTCTGAAAAGAAAAAAAAAAGAAGTGGGTATCGATATCAGTGAGTACCTGAAAGTGAGCATCAGTACTTGTACTTGGTCTGAAAAGATAAAAAGAAGCCCAATAAATCAGCTAATCTCAGAGCTCCACAAATCTGTAGTGAAACTTTTGTTAGAGATGTTATTTCTTAAAATCTCATAAATGTATGCAGCAGCTGCATCACAAGACGCAGAGAGAGAGAACGACATCAGTGAAGCCACTCTGACTTCTAGGCTGTTGATGAGCCCACAAAATCCATCATCCTCTGCTATGGAAAATGGCTGATCGCCCAATGGAATCATCTCCATTATTTTAGTAGTCATGTGTTTACTTCTGCTGCTGAGTATGAGTATATCAACAATATCGTCAATTTTCACTTTTAATGAATGAACAGTGGTGGAAACCCGTATGTTGTTAACTGATATATCATGCATCTCTGTATTGAGCATGCTTGAGAATAGGTGACTTTATGCGTTAAATGACTTGTTAGTGGGTTGTGCCAACTGTAAATCAAATATGCGATGCAAATATGCTTTGATATGGCAGTTAATAGCTGAAATGTCTTTCGCTGAGACGAGTATGCAGCGTAGTGGGATTATGAGTTGTGTTCATGTGTTTCAGCCTTGATTTATGTGCTTCGCGGCAAGGAAATCTTACCCACATGAAAACGAGGGACTGAGACGAGGAAAGGCTGCTAACTCTTTAGGATTTAACGGACATACCTCTTCTAAAAAACATTAATCCAAATTGCTCTAACCTCCGAATCCTCCTAAATGTTAGTGTGAGTTCCGGAATCGACCTTAACACATCAGTGCAATGAACAATGTCAGAAAGTCCCTCCGGACGTGATTAAAGGGGACCAGCGGCTATCGGTGACTCTCCTGCCTTATTTTGGCAAAGCATCTGCTGTGACTCACTGAAGGTGGTACTCCCTGGTGACGGCATGCCAGAGAAAGGAGACAAGTCTCTTCAAGTCACACAGCTGGCTTCGACACGACAATCGGTCACGTCAACCGCAACCGTGTCCAGTTACAAAGATGTTCGTTTTAGATCAATCTGCATGTTCTCGCTCGTAACGTCAAAACAGTGGCCACTGCCGGCGTCACTTGGGCTTGTGCATCTCCGCAGGAAAGGGACACGGATTTAGTGCGGCCTGCTAAGCTCTCGCTGCAAGTGATCGCAGATGCTTCCTAGGGAGTTACAATATTTCAACTTTACGATGGGTGTGATTATTCAATAAATTACATGACATATTCAACACTTTAATATAAAAGAGACTTTGTGTTAATGCTTTGCCCAACTGCAGGCTAAGGTAAGTTACTTCTAAGCATGTTTAAGGTAGGCCAGGCTAGGCTATGATGTTTGATCGGTTACAGTAGGTGTATTGCATTAAAATGCATTTTTGTTTATTTTGACGCATTTGTCAGAATGTAACCCCACCGTAACCTTGGGAGTGTCTGTATATAACTTTTCTGCACCACACCAGTAACTATTACCAGAAGAAATTCTATAAGAAGAATTATTGTTTCTGCTACAATTCTCAGGCTATTATAGTTTCATAGGTAACTTGGTTATTAGAAACGGCTGCTGTGTTGTGAAACTTCCACAACAAAAAGTTTAACAACTTGCTATTTCTTTTTTGTGATCAACTCTTTATTAACATATAAAGACATACAAACACACATGTAGCACAAAACTATTGCTAGTGTAGGATAGCACTGAAAGGTCACACTACACAGGGAATTGAGAATAATTAACTGTAATCAATTACATTTCTTAATTGTAATTAAGAATACCTAAAGGGGATTACATATCTTAAATCCAAGAGTAAACCTTTATGTTTTGTTCCATGCACAGATTGTAAACTTGCTATTTTTGTGAATTAAAAAAAACTTCTGATTCTTATATTTAAGACTTTGGGCTCCTTTTCCCTCTCTCTCTGTCTTCAGAATCTTCCTATATTCCAGGCAGCGCACAGATTAAATTGCCAATATGCGCTACACTGGTTTTGTTTCCCAAAAATGAAAATCGTATTCCTGGGTGGCGGCCTTGGAGGCTCACGGTATCATTAACGAAAAGCCTCTAATGTGGAACGAGTCAGCCACTTATGAATCTCGGTTACCGACTCCATCCATCTTAAACTCCCCCTGTATGTTACTGCAGGGCCAAATAAGTTTAGACCCTGGTGTGAAAACATAGCCATTTCAATAACAATATATGAGCATATTCATTACATAGTTGAGCTAAATCTGTTCAGCCTCAAGCAAAGGAGACTGAGGGGGGACAGGATCCAGGTCTATAAGATTCTAACAGGTTTGGATGCTGTTCAATCAAATAGTTACTTCAGCACTAGTTCAAATACAAGAACTCGTGGCCATGGGTGGAAATTAGCGGGAGAACATTTCAAACTGGATTTAAGGAAGCACTTCTTTACACAGCGTGTAGTTAGAGTTTGGAATAGTCTTCCTGATAACGTAGTGCAAGCTGAATCCTTGGGTTCCTTTAAGCTATTAGTTAAGTTCTCCCCAAGCGAGCTTGATGGGCCAAATGGCCTCCTCTCGTATAGTTCTTATATTATAATGCATTTATAATGCATTAGGAATTGGCTATAAATATTTGTAAAGAGGTATAACACATTATAGCCATATTATGCATTATGAATGCTTTTGAAAACTGTCATATATAATGCACTATGAATACCTTCATAATATAGTACAAAGCATCCTTAACATTCATACCAACCATTATAATGCATAATGACAGTATCCATAGTGCATTATAGATGAGAGCTTCATTGGAGCTTATGAAGCATTACAATCAACACTATAATGCCTTATGACTGGCAATTGAAGATGCTATAATGGTTTATTAATTCTTATACCAACCATTATAATGCATTATGAAAGTGTCTATGGTACATTATAGATAACAGCTTTATAGATAACAGCTTTAAGTCACTGCTAATGGATCAGTAACTTCTTTTTTCAGTTACAGCACTAAAAGCTGTATATACCCCCCAACCATGATCTGCAGTCAAAAAAGAAACATGCCAGTGATGCGATATATCTAAATTATCTACTGAAGGTTATGCAATTATGTTGCAATCGATTAATTTATGCAACCTAAATTGCACCTTAATCATGCATTACGAATGGCCCTTTAAAATGACTGATTAACAGAATAACAGAGAATACAAAACATGAACATAAGGAATCTGAGTTTGCAAATGCATAAAAGTACCTCATTTAAACCATGGAAGCAAAAAATTATAGTAAGTGCAGAAGTTGAAAGCTGAAGGATGGGAATTACTGAGGCCTAAACGAGACACATCTTTCTTCATTCAGCTTTGTCGCTGAAAGCACCAACAGAGTTTCTGACAAATTTTTGAAAAAGTTTTCCAAGGGAGTTTTATGAACACATTGCTGTAAACGTTCAAACAACTTTACGAGTAATTAATCTTTTGTTGGGGTTGCTATGCTACACATGAATGAAGATTAATCTGTAAAAAAAATATGACTAATTCTGCATGCATGTCAAGGTTGTAGCAATAGGTTTCCCTACTTTTGTCAGTCATTCGGCTCTTGCATACAGAACACGTCGCTCTTTTATTTCGCATTAATTTATTCCTTTAGATAACCCGGGGAAGCTTGCTGTTCAGAAAGTTAGCAGGAATGAAGAAGACTGCAGCTACTCAGCCCCAGAGTCTGAAGTCTGGCTGAAATTTCAAGTAAAGCAGCATCACCTTTCAGCGTGCACCCCCATAGCTGCCCTACTTACAGCTCACGCAAGAAGAGGAGCCCACTCTCTGACAGCCTGGAGTGGGAGTTGTAAGGGCTGTACAGTCTTTTCTAACCTGTCAACAGGGTTAAATGATCAGTCATTTTTCATTCTACTGAGAGGCACTCCTGTATGGGAACGGCGAGCAATTCAAGACCCCTAAAGGGAAATGAGTTTGAACTCGTTCTCATTAGAATCAGATCTATAGATTAAACCGCACCCATGGTAACAAACCTTCCCCTCTGCTCTTCACAACACAACATGCAGCAACATAAGGTTTCCAATTAATATTTTTTGCAGCAGTAATTTGTCATTGTCAGAGATCAGCTGATTGTATGTTACACACTGAAATATTATGCCTTGAAGACAACAGTACCCGATCTTTTTCATGAATGAAGATGTTTATACAGTGATGATGAATTCGACCAAAAGCAAGAAAAAAAATCAGCAGTTCCTGGCTTTTAAAGACGCTGCCACCATTTAAATTGCATATATATATATTATACATAGGTTATAAACAAAGCATATCAATTATTGCATTTTATTTTCCTATCTGGCTAATTTATCATAATATCCAAGCAATTACTCATTTCATAAACCCAGTAATGACGAAGAAAATACTATAAATTCATGCAAATGCTTAGCTAAGAAAATGCTATGATGTCCCACTGAGGGTGGCAGCAGAGGTTAAATGAATGTCATGTTTTCTCGGAAAAATGCAAAAGCGGCCCCCGGTGGGCAATTAGGGAATCGCTTGCCGTCTAATCCGAGAAATTCCGTCATATGGGGAACATATTCTGGTCCCACTTCAAGGTAAAATGGCAAAAAGGGCAACAAGGCCTTTTATTACTGGCAAAATTAGAAAAAAAAAGTGTATAAGTTACCCATTAAAATACCCACCATAAAAATAGGAAAAATGATAAATAATTTCATATTAACTGTGCATTGAAAATCCCAGTATAAAAGGATAACTAATCACTAAGTCCTCCAGCAGAAAGGAATCGATATGTAAGAAAAGCTAATCTGTCTGAAGTGAACCTCGTCATCCCCGAACAAGTCCACCTACTGCAGACCACACCAGCCGATCGCCGATAACTGGGGAAGCTGAACAAGTCCACCTACTGTAGACCACACCAGCCGATCGCCGATAACTGGGGAAGCTGAACAAGTCCACCTACTGTAGACCGCACCAGCCGATCGCCGATAACTGGGGAAGCTGAACAAGTCCACCTACTGTAGACCGCACCAGCCGATCGCCTGAACAACTGAACTGGGGAACCTGAACAAGTGAATAGGTCACATTAACCATAATGAACAGGCTACGAATTATAATATGAATGAAGGAGCGTCACATAAGTGCCCTTAAAGTGTGGAAGCAGGGAAGTTATACAACAACTGTGGGTTGCTGGAGGAAAAGGTCAAACAGAGAAACGTATAAAGGTGTCGTTGACGTAAAAAACTCCTTACGCTGCCTTGGGTCTTGGATCTGTGTGGCGATTGCGTTATGCCGACTCCAGTGTTATTCAGATCTTTTGAGAGGATTCAGATATCTGATTGTTGTAGTTCGTTAACATTTATATACGTTTACAGTTTTAGTAGCGCAGTTGGTCAGTGGAGTGATTTCACTGTTGGGCAACTTAACCCCCAATCGATCCTGATTTTCCTGAATGGCAGTTGGGACGAACGCGTCAGCAAAACAAAGAAATGTCAACTTGTCTTGATTTCTCACTACAAATGGCTTTTGCATTTCAGAGGCACAAAGTACATATTGACAGCATATCCTGCCATGCACCTGGCAAGACGGAAGGCCATAATTATCTGTGAAGAACTAAATATACTATTAACGCATCAGGGTTGAAGGTTAAAGTAATCGGGAGTAAAATAGCTAGTAAAATGCTTGAGTTTTGCCTGTAGTTTAATGTCCTGAATCCTAATGCCGCTGAACGTTAACAAGAACTGGAATAAATCTGGTGACACTTCACTTGAGGATACACAAATACTCAGCAGCAACTCACTTACCATTGAATTACAGATCATGAATAAATATTGCAACCGCTTGGGGTAAAAGATGCGTCACAATTTATTAATGATAAACAAACATGAGATCACTATTTCACTTTTGTAATTCCTGTCGTGTTCCTTCAGTAGTTCCTTATTGGTTCCTTCACTAGTTCCTTATTGGTTCCTTCAGTAATTCACAGAGACTTTCAGAATTAAGATATAGTAAATAAAATACTGAGTGGGATAAAAGATGCATCATGATTCATAAATGATGAACAAACGCGAGATCAGTATGTAACTAAGACTTTGTGGTTAATTAATACATAAGCACCATATTCATACATAATACTATATTATTTGTGCCCCCTCAAGTAAAATGTTACCGATAATCCTCACATTAATTATGAATTAAACTCTATTAACACGATCCATGTGTCTTGCAACCTCTATTCTCGCCCAGCATAGATACCACTTACATCCTTGGATACTGCAGCCGATCGTCACAGCAGGCCTTTGGACTGTAGGAGGGACCAGGTCAAAGACACAGCTTTTACAGCACCGGGCAGAGGCGGGATTTCAGCCTTCAGTCTTACAGGCCAGCCGCCGCATTGCAAACCATCCAGCTTCCTGTAAAGGCGGCACGTGTGAGGTCAGTCGCTGCATTGGTGTGTTCAGCTGGGCAGTTAAATATGTATGTGTGCATTCACTTCCACTGCAATCTGTCAGTGCGTTTTTACTTTGCAAGTCTTTTCTCTGTGGGATAGCCATTGCAGAAAAATATTGATAGGACAAGTCCACCTACTGCAGACCACACCAGCCGATCGCCGATAACTGTGGGAAGCTGAACAAGTGAATAGGTCCCCCCCCCACCCCCTAACCCGAGGCATTTTTTTTTTTTTTAATCAAACAGGAACATCCTCCCTTGCTGTCGTCCATTCCTACAAGCAATACAACTCCTCTTAGTTGCCTGAATGGATACTGGGCTCCTCTTCTGTCTGTCTGTAACGCAGCCTGTTGCCAAACAAGCGATGGGGGTGAGAGCGGGCGGAGGCTGGCGTGGGCATGGACGCCTTGCGCTGTGTCAGAGCTCAGCTACGTTCCCAGCCGCCTTCTTGCGGGTAAACGAGCGGGCAGGGCTGCCATGCCACCCCTATGCGGTTCGTAGGCCTCGCCGTTTTTGGCGGGCTAAACGGTAAGCAAAGTGAACTCTTTCTTTTCTCAAAACTTTATGAAGACGTGAAACTCCTTTCCTACCATTATCATGTTGGAAACGTGGCGATTACAAACCCTGCAGCACTTCCATTCACATGCCAGTTGGAAATGAGAACAAATGACACATGTTGGTTTTTTAAAAGGGGTCTTTTCAAGCATAAAATAAGAAGACGTGGCACCAGCGAGGAGGCAGTTCTCATGATTTTCAGACCCTGGTGGGCTCCTAAGTTTGGGCCAGGTAAGGAAACAATATTTTCTACAGGCTGCTAAAGAGAATGATTTCCTCGCAGCTAACAAGAACAGCTACAGAGTTCTTACACTGTCATAAAAATAAGCTACATTTACTTGTCACTACTGTTCCCTAAAGGTTCTGTACCATAGCTGTAGGTTAATGTCCCTTTAAAAGTACAGAAATGGACTCTGAGGAGCATTTTTGTACTAGCTGTGATACATTGGTGTCGTTTGTACTTTGGGGAACATAGCTGTACCAGAACTGTGCCCTTTTTCTTACAGTGTATTTACACCACTTACATGATGTGGTTGCGGTCTGAGTATATATCACTGTAGCTGGGAGCCAACTGTCGAGTGGGAGGGGCAATGTGGAGAGAAGGGGTTTATCACAAGGGGTAGAGTTAGGGTATCAGATAATAGGCCCCTTGTTATAAATTCCTCCTATTCAACATTGTTCTTCCTTTTCAACATTGCGCCTGCTATTTAACATTGCCCCGCCCACTCGACATTGCCCCGCCCACTCGACATTGCCCCGCCCACTCGACAGTTGGCTCCTGGCTGCGGCGATTTGCCTGTCTTGCGGTCAGCTTATTCACATAGTGCTGCTTTCTCTGCTGTTCTGATCCAAGCTTTGCATTTTCAGAAGCGCCGCAACTGCCTCTCCCAAAGGTTGTCCCTTCATTCTTCGGCGACCAGAACGGTTCCTGGCATAAATACGTTCCCGTGCAAAAAAATCTTAGAGGCTGCAGCAAAGGTTCTAATAAATCTTTAAAAACTACATTCCTCTGAATCTTGCATGTGGTCCCTGGAGCACGATCTGGAACACGATGCACACCTGAGTCAGTCATGACCTTTCTGAACTTTATTTATCAAAGGCCAGTTTCTCAGGTAAAAATAAACAAATAAATATCCACATGCCATGGCATAATTTTGTGTGTACCATGCTTTGCAAACATCCCAGTCATTACTGCCTTGTGCTCACTAAAAGCTGCTCTCCTGCATGGCTAAATTAGATCAGCGCTATACAAGGATCTATTTATGCTCTGTGTAGAAATCTCTGCTCTGTGTTTCCTGCAAGAAAAATGATAGCAATTTTTGTGTGTGTCGGACACGTATTATACAGGATTTGGGCAACATAGTTTGGACGCAGATGTCGATTATCATCTGATGTGAGCGAAGTGGTTTTTAATAGTGATCGATGATTCATAACACGTTGGATCAGCTGCAAGCGTGCAGGAGTGACCCGGGTCAGAGATCCACCCCCCTCCCCCTCCCCCAGCACCCGCATAATGGGGGGGGAGGGGGGTGGGATGGTGCTTTTCTGGGCCAAGGATTCAGGCACTGTGGTGGTTAGCACAGTCACCTAACACCTCTGGGACCAGGGTTTCTCTCTCGGCCATGGTTCCATGTCTGTGGAGTTTGCATGTTCTCCCCGTGTCCTCATGGGGTCTCCGCCGGGTTCGCCAGTCTAACACCGACCCCCCCCCCCGGTCCAAAAGCATGCCGAGGTTAATTGGGGTCACCAAATTGCCCATTGCTGTGTAACTGTGCCCTGCGACGGGTTGGTGCCCCATCCTTGGTTGTTCCCTACCTTGTGCCCATTGGTTTTGGACCTCCACTGACCCTAAATAGGGCAAGCGGCTACATAATGGATGGATTCAGCCACATATTTTTAACACCACATCTGCCTGAGGGGAGATCAGGGGATCAACACAGGCCCTGGCGCCCGGAAAAGCCTCACTGCCACCAGAGGGCAACCTGAGTAATACCTGCAGCTGACCTTTGTGTCAGGACAGCTGCAATCGACCCGCCTTGCATGGTCATGGCGCAGTTCCCAGTAAACGCACTCACTGGGGTCTTCCCACTCCACTCCACTCCGGTCATTGAGATTCCTGCAAGTCCAAAGCCATGTTTCCGATGAGCCCATCCCCGCCGCATTTAATGCGTCGGCCAGCGGTAGCTGCAACTGAGACGGCTCCCTGCAAGGTTTGATGCTGAAACCACCAGCGCAGCACGCAAGCCAATTACATTTCTATTCAATTCCATATTTCTGCGAACGGCGTTTCTTCAAAAGTAAATCCTGTACGACGGCATCTTTGCTAATTCCCCTGCTTATTCAGCAGTAAAGCTGTGTACTGAACAACGAACGCCCACTCACACACACACACAAACACACACACAGCTTTATGGAGTGTGGTGTCCAGAAGCCTTTTGGGATATCAAAAATAACTGGAACACACAAGGGGAGAAAAACAAACCAAGGACAGGATTCTAAGCGCATACCTGAAGTTATTACAAATTCTGAACTCAGCCTCATATAATAACATAGCCGACACTCAACAGCAGTCACATTCAATAAGATTCATGTGAGGTACGAACAATCCTGGTTCCATTGCAATTATATTCTTCTTTGCATTCCAAATTTAGACAGAACCAATATCTCGTTTCACGTAATAGGCCCGTAACCCAGCCCGGTAAAGCTCTATTCCAAGCAGCCACTAAAGATTGAGAAGTCCTTCCGCCATTTCCATAGCATTGACCTTCCGCGCATCATTACTCCTACCAAATTATCCTGAATGCTGGTCCGAAGATTCACGACTTCGAGTGGAAATTACAAACGACGGTGACGTGGCCCTGGAAGACCCCGACTCCGTAGATGTCACGCCTCGCTCAGTATGCATTAAATAGCTACCGCTATCAGACTAGCCGTGACGTCCATATATCACCGTACAAATAAAATGCCGTTGAGGTGGCAGGTCCCAGCATTGATAAACGTGGCATGTCCCTTGTCAGCACCCCCCAGTGCTCTGTGTTTATCATTATACAGAAACCACTCTGCTGAGGGATGGAGAGCCATCCATCTTGAAACCATAGGTCAGCTGATCATACTTGTTTCCTTTCATTTGTTCCCACCTTTGCACACGAGCGTTTCTCTTTATTGGTCTGGTTTCGGCTAGTTTTCTTTCGACTTTGACAAGCTGGGGCCTCGCTTATGTATGCACCCCTGCCCTTCCCGCCAAAAACGAGATATGCAAACAAAACCGCAGGAAATTCCATGTCTCCCCTTGACTGGCCAGGCTTTCCCACAACACTCATCCCGTCTTAAGCATCTCCCCCACTGTGGTGCATTGGAAATTCCGTCACACGTTCAATCTAATCCTAAATAAAAAGATACAGAATGTTGTTAAAAGTGAAAGAATGCTGCTCCTGCTTCAAAATTTGGTCATCTGACTTGTATTATTATAATATTGTGTACTGTGGCTGCCAGGCTGCTCGAGTAAAGTGCCTTCCTGAGGAATATCACAACATGAGCCTCTAATGGACGACAGAAAAAAAGACCCTGCAGATTATCATCCCACCGCCTGCTGCCTTGGGTGGCATGCTGATTTAGAAAAGGCTGCACACTGGTAATAAAGCTGATACCAAACCCCCCCTCACCCATATCAATTATTAAACATCCCCAGCTTCCACGTGTGCTAATCTTGGCATCAATAATAATAATAATAATAATAATAATAATAGGTAATGCTTTAGATTAGTTACAACTCCATTCAAAGAACATTCAGGGCCCCTTCATAATGCATTCATAGACCATTCTGTGTGCCTTCATAATGCATTCATAGAACATTCAGGGCGCCTTCATAATGCATTCATAGAACATTCAGTGCACCTTCATAAGCAGCATCTAAGTATACCTTAACATCCTATCATGCCATAACATCTTTGATATGAATGTTCTATGACTGCTTTACCATAGTCTCATGATGCATGATCCCTACAAAGTATCCTCCTGAATCCACCTCAGATATGGCTGACATCTCCTTTTATACTAGAGTACAGTATTAAAATAAAGCACAGAAACTACACGGCAATCTTGTTAAGAAAGTCACCCAGGCCTTCAGAAGAACTGGACAAAACTCCCCAAAGATCTTAAATGTCCCACAGCTGAAGTCCAAATTAGAAAACCCACCTGTTCTCCTGTCTTTAATTAGCTGCTCAGGTAAAGAATGTTCTGTAATTTATCTTTTTTCTATTACGTGCAGTATTTTTAAACAGCTTTGAAGCGCATTTTTCTTCACATGAGATTTTAACATTGCTTGAAAATATAATTAAAGCACTTTGTATTACTTCCACGTACAAAGCATGCAATCCAAACAACTTTCCCTGAATTGCTTTGCATCTTGGAGAACGCCTCACACAAAAGGAACGGCCAGGCAACCTTGGAGATGTGAATCCCAGACGGTGGTGGTGTCTTGCTGCTTTTAGCTAGCTAAGCTTGAGCTACATCCATAGAACAATGAAAAAAAAAAACACACACACACACACACACACACACACCCACCCAAATCCCACACATCCCATTATGTAAGCCACGTTCATTGGTAAAACCTGTAATATTTGTTAATATAAACTCTACAAAACTCTCTTTAAAAACAAAACACATGATTCTTGTGTAAGGCAGGCATCAACTTGACAAGACAACTTGAAATGGATGGACTAACATAAGGGAATAAGAGATTGGGATGGCTCTAGATAGCTACCGTTTGACGAAATCCTGATTTTGCGAGCCCACTGGGACACTTACGGTTTATCTTTTGGCTTTTTATGAGTCCAGTGAACTTGCATGTGGACGGCTGCCAGCACATTTTGAGAATATGCGCCTTTTGGGACAGCGGGTAATACAGCATTTTAAGGCAGCCTCATAAACTGCTGGTTCAAATCCTATGGGAACCCCTGCAGAGTTTAAAAAAATGTATTTAACCTGGACTGCACCTCAAAAATGCTCATTTCTATTTATGATCAAAAGTATTAGCTAAACAGATTAATATAATGGCGCTGCAGATGATAATGTCGCAAATCTCCATGGGGCAATATTATGCTTTGAATCGCAGGTATGGTACAGGACCCGAAAAAGGCGATCGAGCTGGTAA
This sequence comes from Cyphomyrus plagiostoma, assembly GCA_019775915.2. Lineage (NCBI taxonomy): Eukaryota > Metazoa > Chordata > Actinopteri > Osteoglossiformes > Mormyridae > Cyphomyrus > Cyphomyrus plagiostoma. Next base: position 4,778,530 of record JABFEA020000052.1, read on the forward strand.
CAGAGTTGCTGTACACGCGCACCTTGGGACAGATAAACTAATCAAACCTAACAATTTGCCTGATGAGGTCTGTGTCTTCGTTCCGCAGTCGCAGCAGCGGAAATCAAACCGATTCGCTTTCGCCCTCGGTAGCGCGGGTCATGCAAGGGAGCGGGAGGTAATGAATGCGATGAACGGCGTTATCCTGAGGAATCCTGAGCCACAGAGCATGCGCAAATCTAGACCTCATTAGAGTCTGTGCAGCGCTTGGGTACAGCGGGGATTTGGGAATAGTTACGGCTTCTGTTTGCCTTATATCCTAAAAAAAATAACAGTCACAGTGTCCCAAGATGTTGGAAGCACCTATTTATATGCATTGCACACACACACACACACACACACACACACACACACACACACACACACAGCTAAATCCATTTGTAGAGGAATGTAACAGGATTTTGCTATTAATTTCCATCACAATAATACATTCGTAATATAAATGAGTCAGCTTTCAGACCGAGGCGTGAAATGAGCACAGGGATTCCAGCAAATGGCCATTTTCATAACGAAAGAGCACTTTATAAAACGCGTCTCCCAAAGACCTGGCGGAGACGGCCAGCTTGGCATCAGCGCTATCGTCAATCAGGCTGGGAAGCGCTGGAGGATGGACACAAGGAACCCGTGAAAATGGCCCTCTAATGCTGAGTATGTCTCCACAGCCACCTGACCACCATCCACTAACAAAACAAGGCATTTTTTTATTCACATAGTTCCTGCTTCACAAATTTCCACTAAATATTTGTTATTTTGAAAGAAACTTATGCCGAATTGCAGCCTGTCTTGGTTCCACTCCTGACTTGGATACATGTATTGGTGACATATATGGGTGGATACATTTGCAGTTACCATGGTTACAGTCTGTCAAACAGTCCCATTCCACAGACTTGGCTCCAATTGGCTGCCTTACCATATTGATGAATGTTGCCAATAAAGGGAACCAGGAAGAGGAAAAAGATGGGGGAATGAGATTATCAGCAACATTTAGGAGAAAGGAAATAAAACTCAAAGAAAGAAATGATGGCGACACAAAGTGAAGCTCTCATCTATAATGCAGTATAGATGTATTATAATGGTTTGTATAAGAATTAATAAAGCATTACAGCATCTTCTACTGACAGTCACTAGGCATTTTAATGTTGATTATAATACTTCATGAACTCCAATGAAGCTCTCATCTATAATGCCGTATATATAGGTACAGTACCATTATAATTCATTATGATGGTACTAATAGTGCATTATAGATGAGAGCTTCACTGGAGCCTATGAAGAATAACAACATTATAATGCTTTATGACTGTCAATAGAAGATGCTGTAATGCTTTATTAATTCGTATACTGACCATTATAATGGATTATTAATATATATACATATATACTTCAGACACATACACATATACAGCTGGTATGGAACCCCCAACTCAAGAGACCACCGTGCCCATACTGTCATTATTACAACTGTAATTCATTACAATTGTAATGTTATTAGTGTTAAGGTCAGTACTGTTTATCACGTCTTTGTACAGTATATAACAGTGTAAGGCAAATTCCACCAGTGCTGCTTCACTGACTCATTTAGTATAATTGATGCCATCTAGTGCCAAATTCCCCCCAAAGGAGCCAAACTGACGCAGGAGCAGGATGCAGGATTTAGGGTTAACATTCCCGTCACTGTGAATTACGCTTCTCTGTCTCCGCTGTGGTTCAGTCCTTAAATCAGCGGTTCTCCATCCAGTCCGGGGGGGGGGGGGGGGGGGGGGGGGGGGGGGGGGGGGGGGGGGGGGGG
>JABFEA020000052.1:4780457-4804413 GCA_019775915.2 Cyphomyrus plagiostoma
TACCCTATGGCTCCCCACACCATGATGTCATACCCTATGGCTCCCCACACCATGATGTCATACCCTATGGCTCCCCAAACCATGATGTCATACCCTATGGCTCCCCACACCATGATGTCATACCCTATGGCTCCCCAAACCATGAGGTCATACCCTATGGCTCCCCACACCATGATGTCATACCCTATGGCTCCCCACACCATAATGCCAGGAGTAACACAGGTGTGTCTCCACAACATTGGCAGGATTGGTCCTCTCCTCCCGGAGCTGCCATATGTGCATGTGACAGTCATTCGTGGTAATGCAGAACCGAGATTCATTGCTGAACATGGTGCGATGCCATCGTCATCAGTCCATGCCTCCCGGTTATGACACCACTCCAAACACAGTCGTCTCTGTGCTTGTGTTAGCGGCAGACTATGCATGGGACGGCGAACCCATAGTCCGTCTGATGCCAGTCGTCGAGACACGGTGTGAGATGCTGGTAATGTGGTGTAATGCTGGTAATGTGGTCTAATGCTGGTAATGATCTGTAATGCATCTACAAGGCATCCTCTGTGTCTGGCGACTAGACATGCCAGCTCCTTGCAAATCGAATCATTTACATACGCATTGCTGGTCTACATGTGTACCAAATTACATCCCAATCGGACCATTACTTCTGGGTGCTCAACTCTTTTTGTCACTGAGTATATATGCCAAATCTATGTTCATAGTCAATACATTTTTTAAATCACATCAATTAAATTACATTAACAAACACAAATCACTTTCTTCCCTACTGCTTGAGCTGTTTGTGTACTCACAGGACATAACGTGAACTCTGCCTCCCTGAAGCGCAAATGCAAAGAAACAAAACACGACTTTTGGCAAAACATCTCATTCTTATGAATTGGTCAGTGTTGTAAAACACGGTGAAAATGAAAGATCCCCCCCCCCCTCCGGCGCTATGCACTTCTGTCGGGTACTGAGCAGGGCCACACCAGGGTATCACAACAGGAACGCGGGGATACTGACCGGAGTTGACGTTGCGGACAGACCGCGGTCGAGGGACGGGCCGGGTGGGGGTGCTGCTTGAGCAGCGCACTAAGGGGGAGGGGGCATAGAGGGAGCAGGGGGCCCCTCGCCCGCGACTGTCATCCCCACTGACGCTTTCCTCCGAGCTGGTCCGCAGCTTTGGCTGCCCAGGACACATGGCATACGCGTGTCACTATTGCCTCTCAGCAGTCGTTTCATTAAGAACAAAATTCCTAAGACATCACAAATCCCGTCCTTATACTTAGTCTGTAATACAGACGCTCCCCGCGTTATGATGGAGTTACGTTCCGATAAACCTATCGTAAGGTGAAAGGGCACCTAACCTAACAGACATCATAGCCTATCCCAGCGGGGGCCAATCTTATCCGCAAAGGGCCAACGTGTGTGCAGGTTTTAGGGGTAACCTTTAGGTCAGCTGTTCAAACCCAGGTGTGAGGACTCTTCAGCCAATCAGTCTTCTAATTAGTGACCTAATTAGTGGAGTTGAAGCAAAAATCTGCATACACACTGGCCCTTTGCGGATAAGATTGCCCACCCCTGGCCTAGCCTAACCTACCTTAAACACGCTTAGGAAACTTACATTAGCCTACAGTTGGACAAAATCATTAACACAAAGGTTATTTTATAATAAAATGTTGAATATCTCATGTAATCAATTGAATATTGTACTGAAAGTGAAAAACATGGAATTGGAATACCCTTCGTAAAGTCGAAATATCGTAAGCTGGGGAGCGTCTGTCCTTCATTATACTTCATTACTGAGACTTAGTATTATTGAGTCTGAATAAAAACAAAAATATAATGCTGTATAAATGCTGAATTGTAATACTTTAAACTGACATAAGTACTATAATTACAATTATATAATTGCGTCTATAAAACATTAGGCTGGTAACCATAGTAAGCTAGTGCACTATTCCTCACTATTCCTCCTGTCAATGCATCCAGGCTTCCCATACATGCATTGATTATTCTGTGCTCTTCGTGTCGGGTCCCTTACTTTGGGAGGAAGTGGGGGCGGGACCTCATCCGCTGGCAAGGTTTCGCTGCAGAGGCAGAGAGAGCAAGAGTGAGGAACCCGGTCAGCTGGAAGCTCTGCTGGCATTCTATGGCACCAGTCAATCTCACATTCATGTCTCATATACCCAAGGTGATACTTGATTTCACACACTCAAAGTGACATTGCTGACTTAACCCGTGATTCTCTGCCAACTTAGTATAATAGTTCTTATGAAGGAGCTTACCTATTGCTATAGTTACTAGGGCTGAGGAAACAGGAAAAGATGTAGACAATTAATCATACAATAAGGGTAAGAGACAGAGAGTATGTTATACGCAGAATAAAAGATTGGGTAGAACTCATACATATCCACATCGTCGTAATCATCATCCGAATCCATACTCTCCTCCCTGTGAAGGGTATGAAACACACAGGAATCAGCAACAGATCCAAAATGGTGTAAAGGCTGCACTTCCTACATTTTGTGTATCTGCTTATCCTTTCTAGATAGTATGTTACGGTTTGAGCCAGCTGATGTGTACTGTCAGTGAATCCTCAGCAGACTTGACGTTTGTGAATATTAACTGCAGGTGTCAAGAAAGGGCCCTAATATAGGCAAAACAATACAGAGAGCTTGGAGTGTAGCGTTGTGGGATAAGACTGGCACTGCCCAGAAGGTTGCGGGTTCCAAACTCAGTATATCACAGTGTAATCATATCACCATTGGGCCCTTTTGCCCTTTAACTGTGGCAGGGTTGCCTTCCTTTGTCCCTTTTATGTCATTTTGGACCAAAGCATCTGCTAACTGAACAGAAATCTCTGAAATGAATATAAAAGCTGTGTTACAGCAATTCAAAGTCATCTTAGTAATAAAGTCTACTAATTGTATAAAACTACCAGCTTTCCACCAGACAATAATGGAAAGTCCTTTATAGACAGTAACTGTGGGAAGATATAATCATATAATGCTTGTTATTAATGTATATTAAAGCTGTTCTGGTATGTTAGGACGTTTGAAGTATATTTACATGCTGCTTATGAATGTTCTATGAATGCATTATGAAGGTGCAGTTAATGTAAATCATTACCGTTTGTGATTTATAAAAGAAAATGCATTAATGTAAGCCTAAGCTTATCCCTGTGAAGCAGGGGACACCCTGGATAGGATGCCAGTACATCAAGGGGCACAAATGCACGCACATGCAACAAATGGCCATGCAAAGACAGCGCTTAAGCTAAATTGCATGTCTTTGGTCTGTGAGACACCAAGCCACCACATCACATTGAAAATGTATAGATTGAATGGTGTCTTGAAACTGGCCACGGCGTGTATCCATGTGTGTGCGCGTGCAAATCGACTGGTATCCTGTTGAGGGTGTCTCACCTGCCTTGTGCCCTGTGCTGTCTTGGAATAGGCTTCGTGTTGACTGTAACCCTGCAGTGAATATGTGGTTAAGAAAGGTTTATCGATACACCGAGTGTTTTCCTTTTCAGAATTAGCTGTTTGTGGAATAGCCATTTCTATTTTCAAGTCGTGGCTTTTTCAGACCTGTTTTCTCTCCCGCGCGTCACCTCATCTCTGCCTGCAGAACTTGTTGACATGGCATCTCGCTTGTGCTGTACCTATGGTGCACACAGGAAAGAAGTAATGGCTACGCACGACCCAGAAGTCCACATGACGTGCACAAAGTCGCAAACATATACAGGCAGCCTACAGCAACCCAGAAATAAACAGGAAGGAACTTCCTCAGAACATAGGCAGACTCACCGTTCCATCCAAACACTTTCTGTCTGGCTGCGTTGCTTTTCTGGTGGGTATCTGTTGCCCTGAAAACAGACAGCAGGAAATATTGGCTGGTTCACAAACAGATGGTAACGCCGCAGTTTTAAAAAAAAAAAAAAAAAAAGAGAGAAACATTCCATTTAATGGGAAATGGTTTTACGAAATGTCTGACTGCAAGCTGCTACCCTGAGAGCAGGAGAACCGAGACACTCACAGCTACTGTCGGAATTGGTGCGTTCAGCTTTGCTGTGTCGATTTGTGGAGCGGATTCTTCTCAGGGACCCCGGTATGATGACCTACGTATAGCAGAGGTGAAGCGCTAAGTCTTCATACACTGTCAAAAAAAGTATCAATTTGTACCTTTGTGGGTACAATTACTTGTCACTGGGATGTACCCTCAAGGGTCTGGCGATTGTACCCTGTAGCTGTAGTTAAATGCACCTTTCAAAGTGCAGAATAGACTCTGAGTAACATTTTTGTACCATTGAGGGTACATTACTGATGTTTGTACCTTGGGGAACAAAACTATATGCATTTCTGGGGTGTACCCTTTTTCTGAAAGTGCACATGGAAGTCATTTACTAAATTGTTCTGGAAGTAACATTATTCAGTCCATTAATCTCTCTTTAACCACATATCCGGAAACAAAAGTCCTAGATAGCATGGTGGCTGTCCGGGAAACTTATGAAACTGGGCTATTTAGGAGAATTTTGGGTCAACGATTTACTACAGGAGGAAACTGGAGTGCCCAACGAAACCCTACACCCCGCAGGGGGACTGCAAACTCCACACACCCGTGGTCACCCGTACTTCACATAAATGTATAGTTCAGTGTTTCCCAATCCGGTCCTCGGAGACACACAGACAGTCCACGTTTTTGCTCCCTCCAGGTAGGGAGCTCAGAGGGAGCAAAAACATGGACCGACTGTGGGTCTCCGAGGACCGGATTGGGAACCACTGGGGTAGTCCGGTGTACCTCCATGTCCTCTTCCTCAGCCTGCAGGCAATCCTTAAGCCTTTCTGGATGCCGCTGCTTCTCCAGTAGGTCCAGGGTCAGGGACTGGTTTAAACAGGTCTGAGCAAGAAAGCTATTCTGTGAATAGAGCCAGAAAGAGGAGGGTTATGGGATAGGTGAAGGAGAGACAAGGAGACCAAGTGCAAGGCACTTTATTTTAGGTTTTTGAAGATGTTAGGGAATAGCAATAACAGGAAGAATGGACGTGATTAAGGTAGAGAGTCATCTTCACCGTCAACAGCTTAGAGGCACTGGGCCTTTTCTTTGGGTTCCGAATGAGCATCATCTTGATGAAGTTATGAAATGCAGCTGACCTAAGAGAGAAGGTAATGGAGATTTACACCTCTGACAGATGTGTGATAAATGTACTCTCTCACACCCTGTAATGGTGAACAAAAATGATCTCAGAGGCCCAGGTTACGATTTCTGGCATAATGATATAGTAAACATGAAAAGGAGAGTTAGGTTGTAGAGGAATGACCTGGTTTGTCATTGTTTAGAACTGCTAACATAATTCTGTTTAGCCTGGAACTGCAAAATCTGTATAGAATCCTGTGCTTCAGAATATTAGGCACACAAATTTAGAAGATCTAGCACAGTGTTTCCCAATCCAGTCCTCCGGGACCCACAGACGGTCCACGTTTTTGATCCCTCCCAACTCCCTGCCTGACATTCCACAGTTTTGTGAGCTGGGCGGGAACAAAAACATGGACTGTCTGAGGGTCCACAAGGATTGGATTGGGAAAGAGTGCCGTAATACATTCTCTTGGGTGTGATTTTTTATGGGTCTAATGCCATTGTGAGCCAGAGGGCAGAAGATGGGGAGGAGGTATTGCTTATGAAAATAGCATGTTTGGGTGGAGGGGGTTGAAGGAATTGCACTGAAAATTTAGCTGTCAAGCTATAGATAGGAAACTGGGTTCCTATCAAAGCTCTAAAGTAAAAGTGAAGTAAAAACAAAATCCTGCTTTAAAAGCTACATTATAAATGTGACACCGCAAGGGCTGTGAATGAAAAGTCAGTGAAATATCCGTCTCTCACCACTTTGCTTTATCCTTTAATTTCGGAGGCTGGTAGCCGCTCTTGGACATGAGGAACAGCACCCTGAGGATGGATAAGGCTGTCAGTGCCGCAAGCGTGCATCTCTCTGCAAGACTGCGCTATCGCACATGCGGGGGAACAGGGATGCCTGCTGCTGATCAGCGTCACAATAAGTATGCAAAGGGAACAGTCTGTATATAAATAGACACGAGTGTCTTCTTTCTTTGTGCTGGGAGGCACAGCTATGCTTTAATGTTAGTGTATGTCTACAAACAGCACTGTGCAATAAAGCAGCCAAAGGAAATGTTATCTACATGGGTAGTAAGTCTATAAGTGCATTTGCTTAGAAAAAAAAACAATTTAACATTGGAATACATGCAACTGAACAGTAACACAACAAAAAATATGAATTTCTTCTGTCCTCCAAAAGTTACTTATATCTTGTTGGATGACTAGAAGATCACCACATTGGTTCCCAAATCTCTCCTCAGGAGCACCACAGACATTATATATGTTAAATGCTGAATTAGTTAAATAATTTGGTCAGCTACTGATTAACCACTCATGGTAATGCTAATGAGTGAGTATATTAGATGTTTACTGCAAATACTGTGTTGACTTCAGGAGAAGTTTTGAAATACTGTGACAGATATAATATCATTGTCTAACCTCAGCATGAAGATTATTTTAATCATTATCATCTTCCTAGACTTCTCCACAGTACTGTACACACAGTACTTCTTGGTGATATGAGTGGTGACTATATTCATGTAAGTCTGCCTTCCTGAGTAAACCAATGGGCTGTGACCATGTGTGGGCTGGCAGGCGCTGGGTCATACCTGAGCGGGTGAACGTCAAACATGGGGGGCTGCAGCTCCGCCAGCTCGATGGCAGTGATGCCCACAGACCAAATGTCGCACAGCTCGTTGTAGCCGCCCTTGATCTCCACAGCGGCAACCTCTGGCGCCATCCTGTGGCCGGGACCCAAACAGCACCTGCATCTCTGAACTTCAATCAATTCAGGCACGTAAAGTAATATCGTTTAACCGCCCCCCCCCCGTCATGTGTTTTAATTACCGATTAGGCACGTAGCCCCATAGTAAAATTGCGAGATTGAACCCCCTTAAAATTTGCTTTAGCCCCTTGTTCGTGAAATTAATGGATGGGGGAGGGTCCTTGAATGGCGAATTCTACTGAGGTGGACAATCCCCCCCCCCCCCAAGAGGGACCTGTCTTGATGAACCATCCATGCATTTTTGTCTGCCTTTGGCCCCCGTTTCACTCCCATACTTGTGGCAGCCGACTGATTGGCTGCATTAGTGCGGAGACCTGCAGATGCATAAGCTCACCAGTACGGCGTTCCGATGAAGGACATGCGGCGAGCAAACGTGGCTGTGATCTGCGCGGAAATCCCAAAGTCCGCTGAACACATGGAGGCAGGGGAAAAATAAACGCAATTACTCTCGATGTCACTTGAGTGATAGTGACACGGATGACGACGTGGTATAATTCATGTGGCAGTTGAACTTCGATGGATGCCATGTGCTTATATTTCAAACTCCTTCATTGAAGCACTGTTCTGTAAGTCGTAAGCACTCCAAGTCCATTGTTGACATTGAGGCTATAATAGGGACTAGCATCATACCGAAAAGATGAGCATGTCACACTGACAAGTGCTCTTGAAATGCCAATAGATCAAAATGCTGATAGGTAGTTTTATAATTAGGTGTGCTGAAATAAGATAGCTCTAAAATATCTGTGGCTGATATGGGGCCAAAAAGATATAGGCCATCCTATTTAGTATGAAGGTTGTGCAACTCGATGGTTAATAAATAGAAATGCAAACTAGTAACAGGTAGTTACTGGTAATGTAGCAGGGCCTTCATAGATACAACTTACCAAGCTTCACTTCTCCTTGGTCATTCAGAAGAATATTTGCACCCTGGAAGATAAAAAAAAAGTCAAGATGCATGGGGCCAGGTGGTCAGCTTCTTAGCTGATAAACTGCGCTTCCACGGCACTCCTATGTCCAAACTTGGTTTTCAGTGTATATGGGGAGTGCGTGCGTCTCTGAGTTTGCATGTGAACGCAATACGCGCAGAACGACCTGCTTTCCTTCATGCTCTGTTGCATTTCGCAGAGAATGTGCAGCTGCGTGCAACGGGCAATGCCACGGAATGTGAGAAAGCTACAGTTTATTCATCTGGATAAAGAATGGGCGTGCCCTGCAAAAAGACACATGCTCCAGTTTGCAGGTCTCCTCTCACTGCTGCAGCTCTGCTACCTGGTTGCATTTTCTAGTACAATCCTGTGGTGAGGATGTACCAAAGCCTGCGGGTGCATTATGAATGTGTGGGCAGGAAGGCAGAGCATGTGTGCAGTGCAGCAGCAATGCCGCAGTCCTTAAATCAGAGGCCTCGTGCGGCTTTACCTTAATGTCTCTGTGAATCTTCTTCTGTCTGTGCAGATATTCAAGACCCTGTCGAAATGATCGGAGGGGACAGATTGTAACAGTCAATCCTGATAGCTGGGTGGGATCTGTAAGTATCGCTCTGTTGGCAGAGGTGGAAATTTCCCATCCAGAAGGTAAAGATCCAGACCAAGATTTTGTTCTAACCAACCAGCTGAGTTCTCTGACACTGTGACTCTTTATACTCAATTGATTGGTTGAAACAACATCTTGGCCTGGATTTTTACTTTCTGGACCGGAAATTTCCACCTCTGTTTGTTGGGCTGTTCCCTACCGTTAGCATCTCTCTGCACACATATGCAATTTGCTGCTCTGACAGAGGTCCAGTTACTGCAAAGAAAAAGCAACATTAGATGTTAAAATTATGACATTTTACGGAATCTGTTTATGTGACTTATCTATATATGTATATCGCCTTTCTCTTCTAGTCCAGGGGTGGCCAACCTTATCCGCAAAGAGCCGCTGTGTATGTGGGTTTTCGCTGCAACTCCCTAATTAGATTACTAATTAGAGGACTGATTGGCTGAAGAGTCCTCACACCTGGGTTTGAACAGCTGACCTACAGGTTATCCCAGAAACCTACATACACTGCGGCCCTTTGCGGATAAGATTGGCCCCCGCTGGGATAGGCTATGATGTCTGTTAGGTTAGGTGCCCTTTATGGATAAGGGTGGCCACCCCTGTCCTAGTCTAAATCCTGTGTTCCCCTGCCGGTGTCTTATACCCCCTAACTGCTCTTAGTGTTGCACCTAATTGTCATATTTGGCTCTTGCTGTGTTTGAAATAACCATTCACTGGAAGCTCAGCCTAGCTGTCTCGCTGAGTCATTGACTGCTATATATTTCTAATATGCAGTTCACCTCACTTGTTATGTGACTTTGGACAAATGTGTCTGCCAATGAATTCATCTGTATTCATGTGCAAATTACAACGATATTTGTGACTGCAGCAGAACAATTTACATGTGAGGAAGTTAACCATCATAACCATTTAACCCATTATGACCAGCCTGAACCCAGAGCAGGAGACACGCAGTTGGCGCTGAGCAGTCGGCAGTATGCGACAATCTAACACAGAGAGCCTGTTGATCTGATGTATTTTGGATTTTTGTCATTCATCTTTCTAACACTTTATCTCCGCTTCCCGTACTACGAAGTCCCATTACTCACCATGGTAGATGTCTTGGAGAGAGCCTCCACCACAATATTCCATACAAATCCATAGCTTGTTGGCCCTGGATCCAGACACAGCACAATAAGATATTAGTGTCTGCAAACTGATAAGTAACCAAAGTAGCTATATCAAATAACATGTTATGATTTTTAATGGAGATATGAACTAAAGTCATATATAAAATTGAGGGCAGCATAGTCAGTCAGTGGGTACCAGTCAGTGGGTCCCGCGCATCTAGAGTTTGGGATTTGAATCAACCCACCATCTGGTGGGTAGAGTTTGCATGTTCTCCCTGTGTTCCATGGGTTCCCTTTGGGTTTTTGGTTTACCCTCCAAGCCAAAGACATGTAATTAGGCTACAAAGCCATCTGAAAATTGCCCGGAAGTGTTTGATTTCCTATCCAGGGTGAACCCCAACCTTGTGCCCTGTGCATTCTGGGATAGGCATCAGCCTCCCTGTGACCATAAACAGGACGGGCAGTTATAAGGTGGATGGATTTATATCCATTGTTAAACATAAATCCACCTGTAACATCATCTAAATCCAAAACAGAATTCTCTACATGCATAAAATTGTGCATAGCCTGCAAAACATAGAAAATGCATACTTTTAGCTGAGCTCTATGAAACCAGCATACAATGAGGTTTAGTTTCTGCAAGGAAATGGGGTCACTCAGACACACATCGCCCTCTTTTTGACTGGAAATCGTACTGCTTCATCATCAATAATGTAAGACAATGCTTTTTTATATACAAACTTGTTGGGAACACTGTTTTCTACGTATTAAACTAATCAATTATCACACAAAGGCAGCTAATTTAGCCATTTTCCCAGTGGTGTATATGGAACCCAAAGGCCTACGGTGGGCCACCAGGAATGTAGCATTAAGACCCAGAGCTTCATGCCCCCAGGATTGTGGATTTGATTCTTAAACTATGTGTTTGCAGTTAACATGTATTCCTTGTGTTCATGTGTGATTCTACCAGGTCCCTCCCACATGCGTGTAGGTGAACTGCTAAATTGTTTTGTGTCTCTCTACATCTGTGCTTTTATAATTATTACATTGTGGGGGATTTTCCCACAGTGTGATAAAAATCTGTAACTTTTTACCTTGTGGGGACATTTTTTCGGTCCCCACTAGGTTAACCTCAAAATCTGTGAATGCACAATCAATCTAAAAATGCCAAAAGTCTTGTATTCTGTTTGACTACTTATGGTTAAGGTTAGGGCTGGGTAAGGGTTAAGGTTGTCGTGTTGTAATTTTTTCCCCCATAGAAATGAATGGAGAGTCCCCACAATGATATAATTACAAATGTGTATGTGTGTGTGTGTGTCTGTCTCATACCCTGTGGAGGTCTGGATGAAAGATATTGTGATTCTTGGAACTAAAACAGATCTACTGCATTATAAAATATATAGTGCATTATTTTTATTTTTTGCTGTACAGATTATTGAATTTTTATAATAGCTATATAATCCAGTGTTTTCCCAGTAAACGACTTTGTATGCTTACCCAATGGGTAAGCATACAAAGATTAAATGAAGGTTATTGAATGATTCATCCATGTCTATTTATTTACCGTTTGCAAGACATTTGGTTATATATTTGGGGAAACTGCAATCAACAGGGCATATAACATGATTGCTACAATTTCTGGCGCTGTTGTAGCAAAGAGTGTGTTTGTGAATGCAGGCACTTCAATGGACAGCACACATTCTTTGATACCAGCACAATTTTTTACTCTGGTCCGGTATACTGCACCTCTTCAGTGGAGCCTTACCGGATATAACTACCATAGTAAGCTACGATGTTGCGGTGCATGCAGCTCTTCACCATCACAATCTCCTGCTGGATCACCGAAAAGTCATCCTCTGTAGGGATTGTGCAGCAACATGGCATTAGAATAATAATAAAAACAAAATTGATTCTTCAACCCAACTAGCCTAATTAATAATGAATGAATGAGCTGTAATAAAGCACAGTCAAGTTATTCATTAGCTATATCACTCACATGGAAGATGTTTAATCATTTATTTGCTTCTCACGTGATGTATATAAAATTCCCATCAGCGTGACAGTGCTTGTCCTATTTATACCACGTCTATATCATTGCAGCAGTATTACGTGTTACAATCTGTACTGAACAGAGACATGGCTTGGGTAATTTTGAAGAACAACATCATCACACTTGTTTTTAACTTCGTTTGGTGTATTTGTCCTCTTCTGCACTGTTTTGTAATTCTAAGTGCTCACGAAACCTGGTTTCATGTCATTCTAACCCTTTCTCAGTGTGGCCGCCCCCCGCGCGCCGCCGGGCCGGGGGGGGCCGCGGGGGGCCGGGGGGCCCGCCCCCCCCCCGCCCCCCCCGCCCGGGGGGCGGAACTTGTGCGGGTGTTGCCATGTCTAGCAGTGAGAATGCAGTTAGGCTGCCTGTACCACTTCAAGTTTCTCTCAGAGATGCCAGAAGTCTTTGGCATTTGTGAACGTAGAGACTTCCAGAGCAGTTATGTGTGTCAGTGAGAGACGAGGTCACTGGAACATTCATGCTGCCTGGTTTAATGTCGGTCAGTTTATTAACCCTGCTGTCTGGGAAATGGCCCATTTCTCACCATTATGGGATGGTACTTTATTGCATGCTTTCAAAGCCCTCAAAAAGGCATATTCAATGATGAAAACTTTATTTATCATAGGTGACTCTAAACTTCATAAATCTCTTAATCGTTTAGCCGCCAAACGATACGACTGGGCCTTTTATTAAAAAATAGTCATACATGTAAGCAAAAACATTTAACAAAAGTAGCAAAAAATGTAATAATGCTTAAATCTATCATTTGCAGCCACATGGGGATTCTCTAACCTTGACTTATGCCATCTGTTTCTCCCATGAGACACGCACATATAGAGGTCAGAGTGAAAATTGGTGTCGACGCTAAGGGTCAAGCCATTTATCCCCTGCCCTTGGAGCATTTCCGGGGGTTAAGAGGCCAATGGCGATGTGACAATTCTGCTGACTATGGGAACGTAGTGCAAGCTGAATCCTTGGGTTCCTTTAAATCAGAGCTAGATAAGATTTTAACAACTCTGAGCTATTAGTTAAGTTCTCCCCAAGCGAGCTTGATGGGCCAAATGGCCTCCTCTCATTTGTATAGTTCTTATGTTCTTATTTGACGGGTGATCTTCCAATCACAGGCACGGATGCATAACCAGACCCCACCCCCAAGCACAAACATGGCCAATCATTAAATTAGGCCTGTGTGATAGCTCCAAAATTTCATATCCCGATACAAGTTCTCTCAACGTTTGCGGATAGTTAAATATTTATGGATCAGGTTACATATTTGTGGATTGTCTTCTGTGGGGTACAAATAATGAAGCCCAATGAACGTTATACAAGTGCCATATCCTGGGTGGTGGAGTGTAACACTGCAAATCTTCATCCAAATGATGAAGTATCACTGTAAACAGTGTGCTTTGTGACACCACAAAATAAACGATAGATAATATGAAACGATAGATGTTTTTGTCGTAACGCAGGGATTCCACACGAGGTTAGTGAGGGGGCACGGCACACAGGAGGATTGGACCAGCAGGGCGTGACAGGTTCCTTTTCACCGTACACTGAATACGGTCGTATCGCACAGTTCTAATTAAAAGAGGAGATGGAAGAGGGTAAGAACAGGAAGTAGCATTATACTGGGATGCTGTAGAAAAGCTGCAAAACACCTTGGATAAAAGCTTTGGCTAGAGCACAAAAAATGGTCATTTTAAAAAGTTATAAATCACTTCCAGCTGACTAAAGAACAGACTAAATCAAGCATGGGAACCAGTTCACTCCTAACAGTACATATTTCATTGGTGTGAATTTTTAATGCGATTATTACCATCCGTGCATCCAGAGGTGGAAAGGTCAGGTCCTGAGAGTACAAATCCACACCAAGGTTTTGTTTCAGCCAGCATGTTTAGTACTCTGTGACTGTGGCTGTTTATGCTGAGCCGGTTGGTATTTACCCACTGAGTGGGGTAATTGTGACCCGCTACCCTACAGATATTTCTTTATTTGTTTGTTTGTTTGTTTATTTTCATCTCAGATTCGTGCATGTTCCAACTGGATTTTTGCATTTTTGTCTACTTGCATTATTTTACCTCAGTATTTTTATTGTTTCAATTGTTTGAACATGATTTAATTTAAATGTATCTGGCTGCAGGGATTAATATAGTCTGTCTGACTGCCTGTCTATCCATCCATCAATCCATCCATCTACAAAAAATGCTGTATTTAGGAAACTGTAATTACTATAACGAAGAACCAAAAAGTAACTTAGTTATGGAAGTTAATGGAAGATCTCTGGTCAGCGTGCGGCCTTCATTCTTATCTCCCAAGAGACAGTGAAAGCTGGGTGCTGAGGTTACATTCTAGATGGTTCTGCTGGTGTAATGATATTCACTCCAGTCCTCTCTTCCAGCAGGGCGCTGATGCTTTTCTCGTGTGTGATGCGTGAATACAGATGATACGGCTTCATACGCAGCTACATTTTTTTACTCATTCACAGAGACGACTGCACTTCAAGTTAATAACGCCTTTCAGGGATATAATAGCAGCTAGGCCTCACTTTCCCTTACACTTAAAATGCCCAAAATAGTCACAAATCTTTAAGTCACAAATCCAAAGCCAAACCACTAGCTTATCCTACCAGCTAAGCTAGTAATGAAGCATAAAAAAGCATAAAGAAAATCCTGGTCTTGTTTAGCGACATTCAGTAAGTATATCTGCATCATGAAATGAGACCAAAGGCTCACCCTGTGCTCAGGGAAGTCTTATACAGAAATGTTCTGAGGGCAGAATGAAACATTATTGGTTCAGAGTTAACCAATCAGATTGTAGAGGAGGTGGGTCCAAGCAACAAGAGGAGGCGGGACCAAGCCATCACGCTGAACCAATCATTTTTCATTCTGCCCCCACGATATTTTTGTGTAAGTAGAAGCTCAACCACGCCTACTACTGCAAGTGTGGAAATTGGGGGCAGGCTGACACGTGGCTGATTTAGTACCAGGAGAAATGGCCGCGTCTCTTTTTTTCTAGAAAGCCATAAAAAAAAACGTCACTTGACCTACAACCACTGGGATTCCAGATACAAGCGGATCTGCTAGGGCAGCCTAGAAGGCTACAGGTCTCTTCACATCAGGGTTTGTTCTCTATAACAGGAGTCCAAGTATTTTTCCTCGAGGGCAAGATTCCATCTTCAACAAAAAGCTAAAGCGCATCCAAAAAGAAAATGCTTGGGTTAGGGTGCCACAAAGATAATTTCTCAATAGGGGAGCGTGACGATTGCTGGTCCAGATCAAATAGTCTTTTGGTTCCAGGTTTACCAGTTGGTGACCACTGCTCTATACTATTGAAGCTTGATTCTATTTATGTGGTAAATGACCTGCGTTTTTAAATCCCCCCACCATCTCCCGTCTCACTGGTATCCAGATGCTGCTGCTAATGTAAATATAGCCGCTGACTTACTTGGAAGTACCTAGGGACTTGAGCTAGTCAACAGCTGTCAGGGACAACTACTGATACAGCAACAGTGTGGGCTATGAAGCATCTCCCAGGCTTCTATCACCTCAGTCATGAGTGGTTAAGTTCTGTCCACAGCTGAAAAGTGTCTCAGGTTCCCCTGTGCCACGTGTGTGATTTCATTAATTATTTGACTCGTCATTTCAGTTTATAGGGTTTTATCGGCGATCCCAAAAGAGTGACCCAAAGAGGATTTATTAAAGTTCGTATATTACACAGCCATCTTCCTCCATAATAAATCGTGAATGCGTCAACAGTTTGCTATCTAACACTCACAACTGTCCAAACTGGAACCTGGCTATCAAACCTGTCGGTATTATCAAAAGGTCATGTGTGATCCTCCCGTGGCGAACGGTAATAATCTCTTTTGCAAAATTCATCTTCCAGGAGACCTCTGTCTTGACCTCTGCTTTTTAGCCATGTCTGTGGCAAGGTAATTCTACTTTAAAACTGTGAGGCATAGAAAATCTGGTGTAATTATGGGATACTGATAAGGTTCAATGCATATATTTTTTTTAAAGATTGCCATTAGTGGAACATCAAGCGAAGAACATTTATGGTTCTTTTTTAAGTAGCATTCCCCCCAGGTAACATATCTATAGTTTGACTCACCTGTCATTCATTTATATTGAGTAATTTACATGAGCATCAAACTGTGAATGCTAAGGCTGCAATTAAGAATATGAATCCATTCTATATAATACAGTCTTCACTTTCCTCAGAGCTATTCCACAGATAAGAGCAGTCACAGTAAATGCCTGTCCCTTCACTTTGGACATTGTGAGTTTTAATTGTCGTCCGTATTGATATGTTCTTTTATGTCTTGCTTTCTATGGCCATTCCATTCCCTCATTTGCTTTTATTGTATCTAATACGTCGTAAATTTCGAAACATCTAGTGCGACGTGGCTGTGAAATTCTCTGGGGAATCTGTGAGCAAGTTATATCTCCTTAAAGTTATACATACATACATACATACGTGACCTAATACTGCTTATTCAAGGTCAGGGTGTTGGGGGAGAAAGGAAGAATCTGAGTGGCAGAGAGTACGTCAAGCGGGGGCCGGGTCTGATGGTGAACATGAGCCAAAGAGTCAATTTACACCCCCCCCCCCCGCGCAGCAAGCATCCATTATTGATAGTGTCCATTCGAATGAGATCGCGAGAGTTCATGTCCAATCACAGCTCAAGGTATCTGGGAGCTCTGCCTGGGAAAGCTGGGCTTTGATTGATTGTGGGAGTGCAGGCCTGCCCATCATCCAGGTCCGGGGAATCAATCCAGGTAAGACAGGGCTTCAGAAAAAACAGCAGAGCATGACCAGACTATTAGTGCATGTCTGTCCCTCTGAGATGGCGACGCCCGGGAACAGGAAATCTATTAGCCGATTCCCAGAATCAGGATTAGTATGTGGGTGCTGGTGAACTGAGTGGCCCACGCTGGAAAGGCAGGATTGTGACTATGAGGGTGCCGCGTGTCCGTTTGGGCCTTGGAGATGCACGTCAGGGATGGTGCATGACTTAT
Source organism: Cyphomyrus plagiostoma (assembly GCA_019775915.2). NCBI lineage: Eukaryota > Metazoa > Chordata > Actinopteri > Osteoglossiformes > Mormyridae > Cyphomyrus > Cyphomyrus plagiostoma. The sequence continues at coordinate 4,797,063 of JABFEA020000052.1, forward strand.
TTAATGGAGGTTATCTTGCAGCTCCGAGCTGCATCGCGCTCTTTCGGAGAAGCTGCATATTACCATTTCTTACTAGACACAGCCGTTGATCTTAGTCTGGCAAAGTGATCAACAATGACTCATCACATACGCGCCATCTGATCCTATTCAAGATAGAGAGTAAATAATAGCATAAGCATGAGATCCCAGTGCTGGATTGACCGTCAGAGAAGAGAATGTATTCAGTCTGTTGCAACCACCCCCCAGGAGCTATGAACAACTGTATTAGGCCAATTCTGAGATCTGACGGAAGATAAACATGCCATTTCATTAACAAGAGGGTGTCTGTGTATAACGGACAGGTACGCGGGCTGAATGGCGATGGCTCCTGATCAGGACGAAAGTGGGAAGAAAGAGATAAAAGAAGGCGTGACCTGGCATTAACAGATCTGCCATGCGTCAGGAAAATAATGAAAGACCATATTAGGTAACAGTGTCAGGTATCTAGAGGAGAGCTCTACAGAAATATAAGCTTCTTTTCAGGAAGAGAAACATGTGCAGAATGAAACAAACAGGTGAAACATACATACAAAATTAAATATTGTAAGAAAGTATTTGGTGAAAAGGCTTCAAAGAATTGAAAAAGGAGGGGATTTAGCAGAGTCTCCCCTTACTTTCCTGCTAATATAAAAACACATTTTCTAAAAGACGTTTCATGTGCCCAAATTGGCTCTCACCGTGCCTGGCCTGTTGTCTTCCATTGTAATATGTCAACAGTGGGAGGGTAAGGGGTCATTCTATACCCAGACACTCAGTCTATATGGCCAGACTTAAGTGGCACATTCTATTTGTGTCGAATTTGCTGGATGCTCTTTTGAAATATTCTTAGAGGATACGCTATTAAGTGTCATCCTTTGGAGGCGGCTGTGCAATTTGTCAATAACTTGCTAATCCCACACAGTCGCAGAACGTCTGCCCGTAGCGTATAAATTTAATAAAAAATATGCGTGCAGGAAACATCAACTCAGACAAAGCTACACCGCTTTCTGGAAAGGCTGAGCTGCCTTAATTCACAACGGAATAAAGAATTAGACATTCACCAGGAAGATCTGGTGCAGCAAACTAACAAGTTTAATGATATTATAAATTACGGATGAATTGCTGTGAATTGTTTTTGTCGGACAAGACCTGGTCTTTAATTGAGGAACACCGGCATAACAAGTAGTGCTACATCAGGGGCGAATAACAGAGGTTCGTTAAAAGCTTTGCTTGAGAAATTTTCACCCAGCATTAACTAGAGCAGCAATACTTATATGGCTGGGCTGGAAAGACCCGCAGAATCCAAAGCGAGTCCCCGCAGCTGTGTTCATGACAGCATAGGAAACAAAAGCTTGAAGTGCCCCAAAGGGCTAAGAGACATATAGCGGAAAGGCAATGGAACTGATATAAAAAAAGACATAAAAGAATAATAAAGGCAGACGAATATTGAAAAATGTGAGAATGTGATTCGCAGCCCTGGCAATATCATTCATCATTAATGCCATTCATTTGTTAAGTTCAAAGAACTTACTTTGACTGCATGGTAAAAACTCAAGGTTTATCCGAGGATACGACTGCGATGTGGATAAAGGCATGCCCAGGTCTCATTTGAAATATAAAACGCGAAAAACCAGGAACGTCAAACGCAAAGACATTTCGGGGAAACCTAAGTAATAGGCAGGCTGCTCGAGTATGTGATTATAGGGTAACAAGGAGTTTAAAAGAGAACACTGATTCTGATTGGTGCACAAGTGACAAAGGGCGTGGCTAACTTTACCCTGTTTTGCGTACTGGCTAATATACCTCAGTTAGTTGGCTGGGCCATACAGTGCAATGCAGATTATGGAGAACAGAAGAATCAATACCACAATCACTACTACAGCAATATCAATGACATATTTAGAACCTGGTGATATTAGGGTTCACGATTAATTACATCTTTGTCAACTTGCATGTTAGAGGCGGATCAATTTGTAGTAAAGTCACCATATCAGCTGTAGTGGTAGCCACATTTACTTGTGTAATTGACCTGCACTTGCAAAGATCATAAAGCTTAATGACCCAGAGCAGACCTGAGCAAAACTATGATAGAAACAAAACGTTTTGTTTGAGTCTATGAAGACAAACAGTTTTTTTTCCACAAATAATTTTTTAAACTGAATTTGGTGGTGTCAGGAACAACAGTATCGCGTGACTCACCTGGAAATGTGAAAAGACAGATTAATCTGTTGACCATTTTATCAATTGGTCGATTAATCTAAACAACTAATTTTCCTCCAGAAAATCTAATTTGACCATGTAATTTTATTTTCACACCAAACTGTATGCCATTATAGGGCTTTAGATAATGTATGCTACTTTTTCAGCGAACGTTATTTTTGCCCGCAATTCAATAAGCAGATTAGCACTATGCCTAAAAATATTGATTAAATGTGTATTATTATGGCCAAAAGTTAGTAATTTGTATACATTTGGCGTATCCTCATGCTTAATAAATTTGGTTAGTCGTACTTTGCACAACGTAAAACCACCTTTTCGTTTTGTGATGATTTGAACTACTCCCATAAATACAGTGATATTAAAAGTGATATTAAAGAAATCATACAGGTAATTTAATTAAAATAAGAAAAATAAGAAAAACTCACTTACTACGTCAACTAATCACCGCAGCCCTATGTGAATGTGAAGTACAATTCATTGAATGGTCCAGATCTTCAACCTTGCAACATGTCTGTAAAGGTTGAAAAAGATTAGTCAAATACTTTGTATTATCGCGCTAATGTCGTCAAAAGTGAAACTGTGCTTTTTTTGCTATCACTATGCAGCAGTGCTTCAGTTTTGTCTCAAAATTCGATCACTTCCAGTTTGTCACCCCAACTTTCAGAGTTACTGAAGTTTCTTCAATGGCTGCAGTTTCCTTCCTTTCCTACCACAAAGCACTGTTACTTCACTTTTGGGGCAATGTGTAGATCTTCATCCATTTCATGTGGTGAAGCAGTTATATGATCCATCAAATACTTTTCGACTTATCGAATGTCTGCTTTCACGCTTCTGCTGCTGCCACAGTTCAGCAGCCACGCAATGCCCCTGCAAAGTTTGAAAAAGATCCATCAAAAGCTTTTTGAGTTATTGTCTTAACAGAATCAAATGTCAAAACTGCCCCTTTTCTGCTATCACTGTGTGGCACTGCTGCAGTTTTGGGTCAATCCATCTCAAAACATAATCAATTCTATTTCCACACCCATAAAATGTTTGAAAAAGGTCCGCCAAAAACACACATGGATTTTTCGAGGTTAAAAGGCAATAGTTTATACTGTAATAGCTAGTTTTTTTTTTTTTTTATTTGTGCTGGTTTATAGTTAAGAGGCATGACTATCTCCTAAACCCACCTATTTTTTAAACTATATATGCAGAGAACAATGAAAGAATTACTGCTTCCTTGTTCATCAAAGTGGTTTGATTTCTGGAGTTGCCTGCCTTTGGTATTGTGATGATGGATGGTGTTGGTGTTGCTGGTGAGGGTGGGGTTGTGAGCCTGTCAGAACCATGCCCTTCAGGATGTGACGGGTCATGACCCAGCCTCGCAGAAAGCCAGAGCCTCGTGCATGGCCCAGCCAAGCCGCAGCGTAACCAAGGGCTATATATAGCGGGGCAACTGAAGCAGACTCATGCGTGAGAATCTGTGCTTGCAGGCCACACCATATCTGCAAGGTCGCTTCCGTCCACACCTATCCCTCTTCATACTCCGCTGTCTTCTTGTGTCTACAGGAAACACTGATGAATATTTAAAGACCGAACAGGACTTTCCCAAAAGGAGTACAAAAATAATAATAATAAAAAAAAAATCTACAGTAAGAGATCGGGTCCACTGTATTTTCCAGGCTTTATAGAGGCACAAAAACTGCATGCTCATTAATGTTTGATGTTACGGCTTTCAAAAGCTATAGTTTTTTTTAGTAGATGTTTCTGCTTAAAAAGGGTTAATCACACAAATAAATGATACATATATTCTACTTGAGTTAGGAATGAAACAGCTAACATCTATTATAGCTGTTTGCAGACTGATTAGACTTTGTACATAGTCACATAATAAGGGTTAGGGTTAGGTTTACCTTGACTAACTACTTAATAAATTATTCTGTTTAATGGATAATTTTACTACTTAATTAGTGTTATACATACAGAATGGGAAATTAGCTAAATATGTATCATGAGCTCAGAAGTTGAGTACAGGTGAATCCAGCTCAGAACTTTGTAACTTAAATTAATTCAGCTTATAGCCTGTGCTAACGTCTCCGCATTTAAGAGGATAGGAATTTCGACACGCTGAAGCAAATCTCCAAAGGGTTACGCTCAGCGGCGAATCACTTAAAGGAGCTGGATTTTTCGTCGTCATCAGATTGTAGGGCTGCAAGCTTTGATGGTGTCCTAACGAAATGTACTACAGCTGTTACAAGATAAAGATATCAATCCAGATTGCAAAAGTTTGTTTACACCGGCATCTCAGCCAGATTGTACCCGATCCCCCACATAGACCCTGCCCCAGACCACAATAAGCAGTCTGAAGACCGGAGGTCTTCTCTAGCTTCCCAGACCCTCTGGAGTAGGCGAGTCCCACTATTGGACCCTATTAAAGAGGCCAGGAGGGCACAGAAGCTTCTTCCTCCTGTCTGCATTCTCTGTAGGTCTGCAAATCCCTTCAAATCTTGCCTTTCCCTCTGAAACGCTGTAGCAGACTGATTGTGGGAGACTGATTGCTCTCCTGGTGTTCGACCTGCAGTTTCTTGGCAGTCCTCTTCAGGCTAACTTGTGTTTCGCTCCTTGTTTTTCTGCTTTAAGTGAATCACTCACTGCTCATTTGCATCTACTGTATAGCCCCGGAGGTAATGGAACAGGCAAGCCACCGTAGAGTGCATCTACCTGCTGTTACAGACAAAGTACAGAAAAGCCCTGGATGGCAGCACATTTCAAAGAATTGCGCATTGCACCCACAGTTCCTTGTGTGGCTAATTACTAAAATGTAGCTTTCTTCCATGTCAAGACCAGCATATTTTTGCAGCTCAACTGTGCAACATTGAATTCCTGCAGGAAGTTGCATTTAATTGAGCATGGTCACTGTAAATCTGACCACACCAGAATAATCACAATAATCTGTATATACTGCTGGGGATATAGGTCAATGTAAGTGAAACAAGATACAAGCCATTTAAAGTGGAGTACCTTAAAAGCGACAAGTTATCCAGCTAAGCAAGAAATCCTGCTGGTTGAAACAGGCCCCTTGTACTGCTAAATGACTTTCCAACTCGTTGCGCTCGAACACAGTAAACTTGTGTGTGACGTCATTCCCAGCTCTGACTTCCAACCTCTGAGGTAAACGGAACGCAGCTTGACATTTTGTGTTTGCTACTAAATTGTAGTTTTTGAAACTTGACGAAATGCAGCAAATGCGTGCAGAAGGAAAAGTAACAATCATCTATCTCTACGTTTCCCACTATAGGTGTGTTAAATGGCCTCTCCTCAGATTGACTACCTAGCAATTATTACATTCCCTCTAAACCAGGGGTGTCAAATTGCAGTCCTAGGGGGCCGGAGCCCTGTGTAGCTTAGTTCTTTCCCTGTTCCACCATAAATGATTCAGCTGAAGAGCTGTGTGGTAATTAGCACGAGGAGGTGAATCAGGTGCGTTAAATGAGGGGAAACCCAAAAATGTGGAGGGCTCTGCCCCCCCAGGCCTGGAGTTTGACACCTCGGCTCTAAATGATGTGGACAAAATCTATATTCCACCTTATGTATAGCTCAACTTGGCCAGCCTAGCATAGAACTGGGGGGGTTCAAGCTCATTAAAATTCTGCATGAGGCTTGTTTTTCATTTTGAATAAGAATGTACCTCTGTTAAAAGCGTAAACACCACTCACTCGATTAATGGCACTTATTGTTAGTAAACTAGCAGTCGAAATGTCAATTTGACCCTAATGATTAAATTTGAATTATTCCTTTAAATTTGGTAGAAATGCATTACACATTTTCACTCAGTGATAAAACAAGATTAGAAGCAGCAGGGCAAATCCATTCGCAAGGTAATCCATGTCCCATTAACGATTTTCACAAAGCCAATTCCTCTAATTATGCATTGTTACTCATACGTTTTTATGTAATAAACTTCATGTAATTACTTACTAATAACTTATTTTTACATTCACACTACAACACATGTGAAAGAAATGAAAACACCAAGGGTTAGTCACAAATTGGATACAGAAATGATTTGGGTGCAATGAATTATTCACAATTATTATTCACAACTATCGCGGTTGTGTGTGACCCAACTGGTTAAGCATATGTCTTTGTGATCGGAAGGTTGCTGGTTTGAGTCCCAGCCTCAGCGGAATAGTCACAGGTCTATTAAGCTCTCGAGCAAAGACCCTTAAGTGCCCCACCTTCACATCAGCGATCCAAGATAAACAGCCTGAACATGTACTCACTCTCCACTGTATACCTCAAAGGACAGCAAAATGCAAAGTGTGAAAAGATCGCACTCCAATGTCCTTGAGTGAATAAAGAGTGATGTCAATATTCAGTATTACTGACTGTGCCAGGTATGAATTCAGTATAACTACCAGCAGAGAAGTGCCAAGCTAACATATAAGAATTAAAGCTGCCATTTATCATGCTAACAATACCAGATAATGCTCAGCTTAATAATGTTTGTTTAGAAGAAATATATTTGCAGCATAAAGCTTGTGAATCATCCAGGGCAAGCACATGTTAATAAATGTTACTGAGGTCTCAGAATATTATTTCCAGAAATCCACCTAAACACGTCAACAGGGTACCTGACCTTTCGTACAGCTCCCTGTCATGTTAATGTTCTGGTATGCAGTCAGTGACTCTATCCTAAATGACAAATGGCATCGTTTCACAAAGTCCTTTCATCCTCTTATCCAGTGCAGGATCGTGCCTTTGGACCATCAGAGGAAATTCGAGTATGGATATGCGCCGCAAAATGATGTTTCGGTCAATGAGAGACCACGAAGGCGGTCCCATAAGATAATGAAGGTGAAAAATTCCTATCGCCTACTGACATCATAACGTCATACCGCAGCGCATCACGCGCGTGTTTGTGGCGATGCTGGTGTAAACAAATCTGCTGCGCTGGCAGTCGTATAAAAGTATAACACATACGATTACGTACAGCACATAATACTTAAATAATAATAATAATAATAATAATAATAATAATAATAATAATAGGGGGCAGCATGGTGGTGCAGTGGTTAGCACTGTTGCCTCACACCTCTGGGACCCGGGTTCTGGTCTCATGTGTGTGGAGTTT
>JABFEA020000052.1:4809124-4821964 GCA_019775915.2 Cyphomyrus plagiostoma
CCCCCCCCCCCCCCCCCCCCCCCCCCCCCCCCCCCCCCCCCCCCCCCCCCCCCCCCCCCGCGCTGAGTGCAGGAACGGCTCCCAAAAAAGTTCAGCATCACTAACAGAACAAAGCCCACTATTACGGTGATATTTTACAGCCACCCCTCTTCAGGTGATCCTGGGGGGGCAGAGAGCAACAAGAGGTTTCATTCCGATATTTACCTTGACAGACTATCCTTGTAGAAGGTGACATCCTAGCATCTTCTCGAACCACCGTGGCAGAACACAAGCTCGACGGAAGTATGCAGGACTTAAACTGGGCCCCTGGGATTATAACACTCAACTGCTCTCAGCTCAGTGGCGTACGTCTGATGCTCTCTCCAGTCACACGTGCTCTCGACGTCCACAGTACACTCAAGCAGGCCAACTCCTGTTAATATTATATGGACACAATACGGCCAAAAGAATGCAGACCGGCCAATTAGCTGTAAGAGTTTTTCTATTTAATATGCACCGGTTGCAGGTTACAGGTGCATAATTAAGCGCACAGTCACACAATCTCCCGCAGCAAACAATATTGACAGAATTGGTGGCCGTTGTGCAGGGGAGGTTAGTGACTCTCCATTTGTCAATAATAATAATAATAATAATAATACATCACTGGGCCAGAGCTTCAACAAGTCAACCGCGAGCGAAGTGACTGTCAAGGTCAAAACGTCAGGGAACAAGTTCAGTCGTGAAGCGGTCAGCGAGAAAAACTGACAGAAAGCGACCTGGTCACCCAACACCAGTGACCCACCTGAACGGCAGCAGAACCAGCAAGTTCCCAGACTTTAACGGAAAGCTTTGTCAGAAAAGTAGAGACTATTGAATGAATGAATGAATGAATATTTTGAACATGTTGACAAAATACAACAACATAGAATTAAAAGAGACAGATAAACAAAACAAAACAAAAGGAAAATGAGCAACCACAACTACAAATAACTTCCATGTTCAAAAAGGAGCAGGAAGAAGCATAAACTTATTTAATCCCACCCCTTTTCCACTATCTAGTAATCAATAGACTACAAAAATAACTCTTTGCAATTACATTATAAGTCATGTGTATTTTTTTAATTTTTATTTATTTATTTTTTTAATATACATACTATTAAAGCAGCAATTTAATTTAATATTAGCACCCCTGCTTTTGTAAAGATGTTAGAGAAGGTGGTGACCACATACCACATATGGTGTATCGGAGGGCCTGCATCTCTCCTGACATTTTACACTCTGTCCAGAATACTCAGGGTTTTCCAGCACAGCCTCCCGACTCCCAGTAACCCTGTGCTAGAGAAACGGTCATGGATGGATGATGAATATTTCAGTCAATTTTAACCAAATCATACCCCCCCCTCCCATTTTAACGGAGCCACACAGCAACACAGCCACTGAAAATCAGCTAGTCCTAGACGGCAATCACCTAAAATCCCATAAAACTCCTCGGTTATTTGTCAGCCGTTGAAGGCGGCCCCTCCCCTGCCGTGCTAGTTTGCGTTTCCCGTTAGTGACGCGTGCCAGCAGGGGAAAGACCAACAATCTGGAGCAATTCCATAAAAATGAAAAAATGCATTTTGCCAATTAAGCAAGAAGAATAGCAATTTAGCTGCATCGCTGAAAACAAAGCGTCTCTTGGTATAGCTTTATAAATCTCCTCCCACTTCTTCCTTTCCCCATTCCTCCCCATTCTTTCCCACCGTTATTTGTGTATAGGAGTAAGTTTTATGCGGATATGGCCTAGCTTTAATTCCCCGAGGGCGTTGTTGGACAAGACGTGCAACACCGATAATGCACAAAAAAAACACGTTATTCTGCTGAAACCCATTAATGGTTTATCAGTAAAACAAAAAAAAAAATTAAAAACTGAAAGCCATTTAAAAGTTTACTTTAACTGTGTTATAATATGTTGACTCAAGCCTCTGGCTTTAATCTGACCATGTCCTGGCGAGCAGTTACTGAAAAAAGATCGAGCGAAGAAGAATAGGTTATGTGGCAATATAAGTGTACTTATATACAATTAGATCACAGTGACGGTGAGTAATATTGATTTAAAAAAAATACTATTATGGAGAGGTGCTTATGGGTAGCGTTTACCTTGGAATTATACATTAGGAAGTGGCATTAGGAATTTAAATTAAAAAATAAAGGAAAACGCATAACCTTTTCACAGTGAAAGTCAATAGTGCCTCACTCTTCCCCATGCCATCCTCAGTGCTAGGAGCATTAATTAAGATTAATTGTCTATTCATTTGTCTACAAACATGATTTCCCCCTTGAGAAACGAAGCACGTAATGTCATGCTGACAATGAAGGTTGAAGAGACGCACAGATGTTCAGAGAGAGGGACGTCACCTCAGTCCTCAGGACTGGGATTTAATTGAGAATCGGTCTAAGGCACTAGTAAATAAAATATTTTGTATGCATTTTAGATTTTTGGTGTTTTACGCATGCATGCATTTTTCACATCTTTTGGTTCCGGCGATCCCTAAAGCGTAAGAAAGGCTGTGTAGGATGTGCCTACGTGTCGCCCATCTCGCGGGCATTCTATAAATAACACCAAAAAAAAAAAAAAGCAGAGGGCACAACAAGTGTTGTCAAAGAGAGATGAGATGTTCTCCTAACCCCTCGTGGGCCACCCTGAGCTTTCAAGGATACATTTTAATGCAAACTCAGCCAATCGTGATGACCTGTGGCTGTCCGCGAGTTTGCCACCGCGTCAGACATCATATCGACATCTCACAAATGAGATTACTGCCCGTCTGATTAAATGCGAACTGAATGCTTGACGTCTCGAACAGCCAGGGCGCAGCTGCCAGTGCGAGGAAAGGAAACGCTTCTTAATTTTAATTTTTAGTGTTTTGGGATGCAGAATATTTATCGGTTTATCGCCGATTCTGTGCTGATGCGAGCATATGTAGAATACCCTTTGTATTTTACAGATCGCATCACTGACTAAGAAATTATTTGTGCACGAGTTGTTCTCTGTTGAAATGATTAGAACATTGAAAAGGTTCTCTTTAAAGCGCAATTATAGTCTATTCACAAAATACAAAACAGAGGAAAGTAGGGCAGCTGAAACATGAATCTTCCTTCTCCCCTGTGCAACTGCCTATGATTAATGGTGATATATTTTAGGCTATCTGAACACGAATTCTCAGTAACATCTGTTTTCCTGGCAAGATATTGGCACAGAATCCCCCCATGATTAATAAGAGCAGCAATAACAATAATAGTATAGTTTAATTCAGGCAAACGCAATGCTTTAAGCTTTCAGGGACCGGTGATGATCAAAAATCTTCTTAAAAACAAAAAACCGGAATGGTGTTATAAAAGGTTCTGAATATGATTTAGGCTATACTGCAGCTGGGGCACTGCAGTGTGCAGAGTGCAGTGAACAGAGTGCATTGCGCTGTCCATGGTGTTGCAGTCCTATAGTGTAATACATTCACCTTGGTCTTCCTGTGCCTGTATCCACACAACACATTAGAAGCTAAAGATGCGTTTTCTATGAGCCTGGTCTTTAGCTGGCAAGGAAATAGCTACACTTAAGACAGACCTACTAAACCTGGTAAACTGGTTGATTAAAATGTGTTTCAGCGGGGAAATCAGCAAAGTGTGTTGGATTCTGGATTCTGGCCTTCCAGGATGGGAACTGGGGAACCGTTACTTACTGGGAGAGGGAGAGACGGTTTATGAAATCCATGTGGATCGCTGTCAGTACTGGTTTCAGTGAGCAGCCGACTTCTAACACGATGTCCAACTTCCACAAAGCCAGGTCAGCTCTGGTCAGCAGAAGCTCTTTCCCTTCGATGTTCATGCGCCCTCTTCGTAAGACGTAAGACGATTCGTAAGACGCGGGTCGGTCCTCACACTTATTCGAATACGACGGATGGATTTGCTGTTGTTGCCAGTGGGAACCTACGAGAAATGATGGGATAGACGCGTAAATTTTCCATTACCTGATTCCAATATGATGTATCCCCACAGGGGGGGGGGGGGGCTGACAGATGTCAAGGGAGCCAGTGAGTTTTACCACTTATATATCCCTCAATTCAAATATATTACCCCATGGCAAGCAGTCAAAATGGCTCTTGATCCTGATATGAGGGTTCGGAAAGTGGTGAATAATGAACAAACTATAAGGAAAGTGTGAGCAAAGATTGCTTTGATGCTGCGGAGAATAATGAATAAAATGTTTCTGGGATGCTGATTTACAGAGGTAGAGGAATGATGACTTTTGCTTTCCTATGCTCTGAATGCTTTTACTCACACTTTGGGTCTCACCCGATAATAACGTAAGTATATCCGAAACGCTTTGTATTTTTATATGTTAATGGGTCTTGGCCTCAAAACTCACAATAATTCACAGGCTATAACCTTGTGCGGAATGTGACTTTGAAATGGCCCTTTCCATTGAAGGAATGCAATTTGTTCACCCTTAATGAATTTTTTAAATTATCATCAGTTTGAAATGAAGACCGCTGCCCTGACAAGCCAAGAATGTAATTTACAGAATTAAAAAAGAAAATAATACCATATCCTTTTACAGCATGAATTATCCTCTAGCAGGAATTATTCCAAAGGGAAATTATATAAACTATTGAAATACCAAAATAAACCACTGTAAAGAAGCAAGTAAATTATTAAATTGTTAAAGGAGATCTACTTGCTGAAAACACTAGAACTTCCCATACACCTACACACTTTTAAAAAGGAATTCTAAAACATCTCACAAAGAAAATATTTCAATAAAACAATAAAAGATCAGGCAGAGTATTACATTAATCCAACCTAAAATAGGATATATGGTAAGACAATGGTTCCTTGCAAAATACAAGGTCTTCTCTAAAGTTACACCCTACAATATTTGTTGCAATATAATTTCACCCAGTAACAACTCATTTATCTAGAATAAACTCCCTGTTGAATCAGACTTACTGGCAAAGACTACAAAACACTACCACTCTCTTCATAATTCTTTATTTGCATAAAAATCCTTAATAATTAAAAAAAAAAAATCTTGTGGAAAGTAAGGATTGCTTTTAAATATACTAAACTTCAAAACCTCTGTTTCAAAAAATAATAAATAAATAAATAAATTTCAACTGTTTTGGCTTTGCACGACTTGGATTAGAGTCCATCCGGTTGTCCATGTGTTTTCCATACTGCCTATCGCATATGCAGTATGTCCAACAACAAGGTCATGGTCCAACAATCTGAAAGCAGGTGCAGGTTATCACACACATACAGTCTAATACTAATTCATGTTCAGTGCAAACGTCACACACACAGCACGATAAAGGAACACAACAGGAGTGGGAATTCCCCGACCTTGATACTGTGAGGTTGGGGTTCTACCCAACAGGGTAGCTCCAGGTTGAAATTATTGCATTTAATCAATGCATAGTCTTCAAAAATATATAATTGTCCTTGGATAAAATATTATAATATTGCTTGGGAAAATGAACTCACCCAAACAAGCTTATAATACCATCTTTTCATATAGCTAGATATTTCAATCGTGGAATTAAGGTCAAGTTCTCCTCTAAAACAGTGTTTACCAAACAGTGTTTCTGGGGTATTTTTTGGACCGGACAATTTCACTTAATTCCTTTGAATTTGTACCTTTTCATGGGTCACCGTTAAGGTGATGCCATTTTAGAAACCATTTTTGTGACAGCGTGCCCCCTCCCCAAACCCTGTGTATCCTGCAATAAGCTCCTGGCTCTCTGTCATCCTGCACTGGATGAGTAATTATGAAAAATAGATTACTGGATGCCCACTTTCTCATTGGATGCAATCTAATTATAATTATTAGTTACATATCTGTCTCCATAATCATACCGCTATTCTTCCCATTTTATCGTAAGAATTCACAAACAAAAAAGAACAGAAAAGAAGGTGGAGATTTCAGATCCAGAGAGTACAAATCCAGACCAAGATTTTGTTCCAACCATCTAGTTCAGTACTCTGTGACTGTGACTCCTTATACTCAACTGGTTGGTTGAAACAAAATCTCGGTCTGGATTTGTACTCTCTGGACTAGAAATCTCCATCTCATATAGTTTGTGTGAATTAAGATATATATTATAATTATATCTTTATAATTATAATTAATGTCAAGGACCAACCTATACAGGAAAATTGTTCTTTATTTTTACTTTTCATCAAAAGTCTTCTGCATGAACATTCTACGACCTCCACAGGGAAGTAGGTATTGGTTCCCATTAATCCACATTTTCAGTACCGTGTTGCAAATTCAGGGTTATATCATGATCCATAGTGAGTTGCACAGCTACAACCAATTCTAAATTTCCACAAGAGACAAGTCTCAAAAACACTCTGCGATGGCAGCCAACATAAGTACCTTCAAAATAACAGAAAAAAACAGGGATTACAGCTGCACTTAGCCAAAACAAAGACATGTACAGGCACTAAGCATTAATACTATTCATATTGTTCAAAGTCACAAGGTGAACTGTAGGTAGATGCAGGCCTGCTGTTGAGGACCTAGAAGTGATGTTCTAATACCAACTCAGAAGTGATTTATGTGTCTATGCATCTTCTTGCAGCATTATAACATAATTGGACTGCCAGGACAGTGAAACATGAGTCCAACCAGATGCATAAACAGGGCAATTCCTCTCCGTATGTAACAGTGAGGCAGCCAAAAACTAATGGGATGCTCAGGTACAGGAACTGATATTTTGCAAACCTCTTAGGACCCTGAGAGGTATCAGAGCCTGAACACCGATAGCAACTGGCAGAAGTGGAGCAAGATAACGGAACAGATCAGGTACCAATATATTTCCAACTCGAAGTCGCAGTGGGAACCATTATTTCTGCCAGTGAGAAAGATAACCAAGTTAAAAATAAGGAGATGGCCCTTCCCGAATTTTTTAATTAAGTTGGCTTTCCGGTAAGCGGCAAAGAGCAGGAAAAGGCGGCTTGCAAGCACCTATAGATTGGAACTTTGTTGGTGTATCATCTCCAGGGTCTGCCGCTATGTGACTTTTACAGCCACTTTTGTGTGTGTGATTTTATCAGTTATTTCATGAGGTAACACAAAGATTTAAAAAACTAATTACAGTTCTCTGGGTCTGTAGCTCAGAGGGACAGCAAGATTCCACCAGCTGCTGAAAAACAGAGCTTGCTTTCTGCAAATCTGGCAGAGGACCTTTCGAACTTCAGAAAAGTACCAAACATACGGTACTTCAAGGTGCTGGCATAGATACTGATACTGCTGCTGAATGGCATCACAACGTGAGGCAGGGTATTTTGCACTAAATTCGAAAAACGACTGCATTGTCTTAAAGGGCTGCACGATGTCTGATATTAATACCAACATCGGATGTTATGCACAAGCAATTCTCACATCGCAAGGTCTGCAATAGTTAGCTGGGTTGAGATCAACCTCTCTCATACCTTCATGTCGTCTGGATATTACAGTGCATATGGTTTAAGTTTCACTAAAACATTTTTACTTTGTCATACTGTAGAAAACAAAACTTAGTGAGTACTGCAATTTCAATGATTATTCCTTTTCAAGATTACCTACTATCATGCTTTGAAAAAGTTTACGTCCACTGCTTTTACTTGAGCTCTGCATGCGCTCTGAGCCAATCATAATCATTTTCATCCTTGCTGTTTAAATCACTCAGAGATGCGTTTGTGAGAAATTTACTTTGAATTCTGTTTTCGCTTTATAATTATTTATAATTATCCAACAAAATGACATAGTGATATTCATTTTCCCCCGATATCCTGCAGCTTGTGTATATTATAGCAAATACTTTTTCAATTTTTTTCTGTCATGCCATCCAAATCTTCTTACGGCCTTTCCGACTAGATTGCAACTGAAGCTTTGGTCTCTCCATTTATCGTTGGTTTTTGAGTACATAACTTTTTTTCAGAAGCAGGCTATTTGCATGACCGAACGACATGGAGCGTGTTTGCAAGTCCTGCCCAAAAAGCACCAGATCAAATCAGGCCGGGTCAGATGGGGGCATATACTGCTGCAGAGCTTTGCCACTCCCACCACACACCGAAACAGAACAGAGTCACCCAGCGTGACTCAAACATACGTGCGGTCATGGAGTTGACTAGCATAAGTGCCCAGGTACAAGGGCAGTACTTAACACTAGTATTATAACCACAGAACAAACCAGGAAGGACTTATCACACAACAACTGCGTGTTCAGGATCAACAACGGTACCACAACAAAAACTGGCCGCTATGAAACAAAGCGATTTCGGCCTGCAGAACATCTCAGCGCTGCCTGTATATCTCACTTCTTTGTCAATTATCAGTCTCAATGGATCTCGACTTAATGACTAGATCTTGAAATAATAAAAAAAAAATGGATCTTTTTCTAAATGGGCAACTAAGGTTGCTACAAACTTTCCAACTTGACTGGCTTGGAAACACGCGTTTCTTTCGGCCACATTGCCCACCCCTGGTCTCAAGTGCAGAGAGCTGATTAAGTTAGAGCTCAGTTATGCAAAGCAGCGTATTTTCGCAATTTCAGGGCACTGCTTTTCATTAAGAGACAAGCCATTTTTGAGGCCATTTTCACAGCGGTGACCTTGAATGGCGGTTGTGTGAACTTTTCTCCAAGACACCCGTCTGTTTTGAAGATTTCCAACGGACAAACCATCTGTCTCAAAGTGCATAGGGGTAAAGAATGACTCCTGTACACTTCCTGGCAGTTTAATGCATTTCCTTGTAATTGACACAGCAGTGGAATGACAAACGTTTCGTTTTATATGGCTTTCTTGTTGTCGTCTGAGATGCGGAGATTGTTATGCCTTTGACTGCTAGCTTTAGTGAGGCTGGCCACCTTCCAGCAACTACAAGCTGACTATATGCTCTTATTTCTACAGCCCCGAGACACTAGAATAAAATCAATGCAGGCCCAAACCTTCTAGTGAATGCCAGCATAAATAAATAATCGCAATATAGATTTGAATTACTTTGATTTTATATGAATAGTTTGGGGTTTGAATAACTGAACCAGGACATTCTTCTACGGGTCCTTGAGCAAGGCCCTCAACCCCCAGCTCCCAGGGTGCCCCAACAGGTGCCTGCCCTTGCGGACAACTTACTCTACAAAGACCAAGTTGAGGGAGGTATTTCCTCACAGGGACAATAAAGGATTGATAATAATAATAATAATAATAATAAATTATTATTATTATTATTATTATTATTATTGTCCAATATAATTGTCCAACTTCTGATAAATGAAGAAAACATATAAAATTGTTTTTACTAATATATAAATAACATTTAGAAATTTTGAATAAAGACAAGACCCGACCCCCCGAGCAACTCTGATCAGGTTAAACGATTATCGGAAGGAGAGATTAAATAATTTTGCATTTATTTAGCTTCTGCACTTGTAAGTATGCACTTGTTCTGCGCCTGTATAATACATGCAGTTATCTTCAGTCATGGGGTAAACAAAACGTGGCAATGTTGTGTTAATTAGCTGGGTTTCCGTTTCATCCGCTTCAGCCATACAGTATAAACATCTCCCTGACTTGTGCGATTTGGCCGCTTAAATGATACAAAACCAGCAAACAGAAAGTCAAAATCCTGTAACCAGAACACATTTTACTGCTGGCTGGCACCATTAAAACAGCATTTTCCCCTGAAGATTAATCTGAGCTGCCCATCATTGTGCTACAACACGCCCAGAACTCACTCAGTCTCACTCAGTTGGAAAGACTGTATCTACAAAAAGATGAATTTCTTGATTAGCTGGAAAACTTGCCGGCTTACACGGCCTTTATCTTCATTCACTGACGTTCAGCCCAGACAACCTTAAAGCCGACAAGTTATCCAGCTAAGCAAGAAAACTTGCTTTCCGAAACAGGCCCAGTTCTAGCCTGCATTGTTATTCATTGTTAGCAAGAGTAGCTAACAACAACGCGTTACGCGGTATTTCACACATACGAACATGACAGCACCAAGTCCCCAGATAGCGGTTGGACATTACTGAGTGTATGACCAGAGGTACAAAGATAATCAAGGAGGCCTTACACCCTGCAAACTGCCTGTTCCGCAGGCTGAACTCTGGCAGATGGTTCCGTTGCCTGATGTCCAGGAGTGAGATAATCAGGAAGAGCTTTTTCTCCCAGGCCATTAGGCTTCTCAACACAGACTAACTTTTCTCCTTCTTACATACCATACGCTTACATAGTATTTATATATTGTGATTTCTCTCTTTTTATTCCTACTTCTTACTGTTTTATATATATTTTTACACAGCCACATAAGGGCGACACAGAGATACAATACAACATGCAGTGAAATGTATGTGACAAATAAATCTCTTGAATTTCATGAAACGCAAATAAGTCATAAGTATATAACGACCGCTTTAAGTTCTGTCGATAAAGGGCGCGGCCATCTTGGATTCTGCGGTTGGGGTTGCAGAGGCTCCTCTGACTTTGAGCCAGAATTCCCACTCCAGGGGGAGTTCCAGTTGAAACTTCCCACTAGGAACTCGAAATTTCCAACTTCTGAGTCCAAATGGAACGCAGCATAATACCACAGGTTCCTGTTACAAACAGCTGCAGTCTCCAAGACCCTTCCGACTGGGAGACAACCACCATAACCAGTTTACAGGCACCGTTCCCTATTCCCTAAGCTACCTACCATGTGCTGCACTGCTGATTAATCACAGTTCTGTTCTTCAGAGCGTCTACAAATGAGATGTTGTGAGGCTTCATTTTGAATATAACAGCATTATACTTGGTTTATTTGTTTACTGACTGGATTACATTTTAATTTACCTGTGTGTCAGTTACTAAACGGAGTGCAATAATCGACATGATGCCGATTATTAAACTGGATTTACCAACACAGAAGCTTCCTATCGCCACGTGTGTGGAACCTGCACGTTCTACCCGTGTCGCTGATCCCCATCGTCCCTACAGTCCTAAAACACACTAAGGTGAATTGTTCGTAAGTGTGAGTGCTGGGTGAGCGCTGTGTTGGGCCGGCGCCCCATCGTGCCTTCCAGAAGAGGCTCTGGACCCCACAACTCTGCGTAGGACAAGCGGGTATGGAAAATTAATGGAAGCAGTGACAGGTACAACCTGTGCCAAATAATTTACACTTTGTGCTTTAATATTGATTCCAATTAATGAGTGCTTCTATAAGAGAAGAGATCAATGTCTAACAAAGCAACAGAATAATGCACGCGATACCATAACAAACGACATCCATTTGCAACAAACACTAAATCTGAATACCAAAGAGTAATTTTTATTTATTTTTTATTTCTTTTACTGTGCATCAAAACATATACGTTTGCACTTTGAGTTTTACATTTTTCTGCATTGAGACATGTTGATCATTGCTGTTTCAGATTCATCAGCCGCTACCATGTATTTCTGTGCAAGTTAATCCAATAACTGTAAGCAGTGTTCATTGGAACAGCCTTTCCACTTTGGAGAATATTATTTCCGGTTTCATTCCCTAAGTCTGTCAAGTGTGACCTCACTGTGAGACAAGGTCTGTGCCCTGCATTCATTCACGCAAGTCAGTTCGCAAGCCATGCGTCAGCTATTTGTTGCACAAGAGTGCCACCTATGTTCTCATAGTGGAATATTCTTTATTATGTGAATTTGTATTTGGAGATGTACTTGCACTGTCATTATTGAACAGCTTTTAAAACAGGCTAGAATATTACATTTTTCATAACGGAGATTACAATAGAATTTTATTATTTTGCAAACATACCAATTACCAGGGCAGTTCTTCAAGCATTAATTAAGGCATTTAACAAGCCTGTATTTATGTTAGTTTCCACAATAGCAGAAAGGGGCAAGCAAGGGAATTCTAGAACTGTCTACAATGCAATATAAATATGGACACCCATTAAATACACAATGCAAATGATGCAAAAGTCGCATGCTAAGACAGGTTAGGCCTGCTGCTTAAATATCCAGACATAAGCCAGGAAATTTTTTTTTAGCAAATCCCAAGGGTTAAGGAAATATATTTAAAAAACACAATGGCATTTCCTGAAATGTTACTCATTATGTATCAAAGTACTGAGCACTGGCTGCTAAAATATCAGCAGGATGAAAACGCTTGTGTCCTAAGTAAAACACACATACAAAACACTGTCAGAGACAGCTGCAAATCCTGAGGTCAGACACTGGAGGAATGAAATGTTTACGGGATCAGAAAATGGACGTTATTTACAATATACACCCATGACATTTAGACAAAAGGGAATATAAGCAGCCAATGAGAGCTCAGCATATGTGGGACCTCCTTCGGGACGGGTGGAATAGCATCCCAAGAGGCCGCCTCATGGAACTGGTGTAGAGGAGACAGTAGGGCCAGCCAGTCTCTGGGGCAATTGGGGTTAAGGGCCTTACTCTGGGACCCATGGTGGGATTATTCTTCCAACCATGGGATTTGAACCTCACCCCCCCCACTGTCAAATAATTTTTCTGTTTAATACTTTTTTGGTCTGTGAATAAATGCATAAAATTTATAGTTTTGATGTATTTTTAATGATTCTGAAATGTAGAGAACAGTTTTTAAAAAAACGTTCTGCGTGTCAGTGTGGTCAAACTCTTGATTGTTACATTATTAAGCACACACACAGACACACACACAGACACACAGAGACCTGTACTCATATCTTTGTGGGAACCATCCATTCATTTCTATGAGCAAAACCCAAATCCCAAAAATGACAACCTTAACCCCTACCCAGCACTAACCTTAACCATAAGTAACCAAACAAAACAAGACTTTTGGCATTTTCAGTTTTTTGATTGCAGTCACAG
>JABFEA020000052.1:4822064-4832356 GCA_019775915.2 Cyphomyrus plagiostoma
CCAGCACTAACCTTAACCATAAGTAACCAAACAAAACAAGACTTTTGGCATTTTCAGTTTTTTGATTGCAGTCACAGATTACTAATTTTTATTTCCTAGTGGGGACCGAAGGAATGGTCCCCACAATGTGAAAATAACAGGTTTTTATCAAATTGTGGGGACATTTGGTCCCCACAATGTAATGTATATCTGCCTCCCCGCCCACACATCCACACACACAGTTTAACAATCTGATGTTGTGTTGAAATGCAATGCGCTAACACAGATTTTTGCTAATCGAGCCACAGATACTTGTTGGAAGGCATCTGGCGTCGTCAGCTAGATGGCACATTTGTCTGACTGCCATACAGCCATCGAAGCGTGGGCGTCTTCAACAACAATCTCGATTGCTGTCAGTTAGCGTCTGGCCACAAGGTCTGGCTGACCTGCTCCTCGGTACCGACGAACGGCCGACAGCCATTAGCCCCGGGAAACGGACAGACGGGGACGCGGTGAGCGGCTCGTTGTTCGCCTGCGGCGGCTGTGAAACCCCGCAGCTGCAGAAGACCGTCTCAAAGAAGGGAAAGATGAGGGACGCGGTTTCCCCCACGGTTCCGGCGTTAGTATTCAAGCTGTGAAATGCATCCCCTGCGCAGGTGCACGGAATTATTGGAAAGACCGCAGGTGAAACAGCAGCTTGGTTTTGGTTCCACCTGCTTATTCCCTCCTGGAGACACATTGAAAAATTCCAATTGCTGGCACCAGGCCCAGGACAATAAATGAATAAATAAACACATAAATGTATTAAGATGATAATTTCTTAATATACAGATGAGCAAACAGATCCTTGAAGACATTAGAAATATATATTTCATGCTTTCGATGGGTTTATTTTCCTTACACTGTAATGCATTTTAAAAAGTAGGTTTGCCCCACAGACACAAACCTGAAACTAAACGATCCAGTTACCCCCTCTGCAAGTCAGCATCCCCTGCAGGGCAGGATTTTTTTTATTATTATTTTTTTAATCCGCACAGTGCTTATTGTGGCTAAGTCTGGGCTGGCCGAGCTTCCACTATGCCAGGTATGGATGACCTGCCAAAATCCACGTTACTCTGCCAAGAGGCAGACGAATGCACTGGCTGGAACAGCAGAGCGGTTTCAGGAGGCAACAAAAAGGAGCACAGTGTGAAACAAGCGCTAGCGATGCTAACAGCGCGGGTAATAAATCGGTCACTGGCGTCATAGAAGGAGGAATAAGGAGATTTATCGGTCAGGTGACTCATAAATCAAGGACAAAAGGCAGCAGCCCCCCGACACGGAGGGTCATTCTGTTCCAGAACGTAAGGCAGTGCTTGTATTAAACAGCGTAGCGCCTTGTTCTAAATAGCCTCCTCGTGATCATTTAAAAAATATTATCGTATTGATACAAATGGGAAAATTTGGAGCTTGTTGTTGTTTTGCGTTTTTTTAACAGCTTTCTAAATTAATGTGAATTATCAGGGCAGAGAAACTAGAAACGCTGGGAAGAGTTCACAAAAGCAGACAGGGGCCCGTAAGTGATGTTTTACCAACGTGCACGGCCATACGTAACAAAATTTACTGCCAACGCGGAAGTAGTAAACAAGAAACCGTGAATTGAAATCATAGCAACATATGTCACCTCTTCCTTCTATTTTATTGTTTTGTTTACGTGAAGAAATTAGAGTTGAAACCAGAGCAGACCACATTTAACTGGCAAACCTGATGGCCAACTGTAGCACATAGCAAGTAGCTGTGGTGTTAAGTTCCCATACTGAGATTGAAAAGAAACTTCTTAAGAACTTGCCAAACAACCGCACCCCAGGGACAACTGTTAAAAATGTTTTGTGAAAGGTGTCAGAAGCTTAAGACAAAAAAAACACCTTGATAGAGAAGGTTTTATTACTTTAACAGCCAGCAACATCACACACATTTTAGTCACACCTCTATTGCATGGTGTACTGTATACAAATTACGAGGCCAGTTCTATAGCCCCACAATGCTCACCGTTTGCAAATATTGTTCATTTCCTTTTCGCTCACCCAGCTTTTGTTACCACCTGCCAGCGCAGGCTCACAGTGGACCTGGTCCTTATCCCAGGAGGTGCAGGACGTTAGGCACCTTCGAAGAAATGCTTCATTTTTATACATTGGCAGCCACAGAACACCACTGGAGATTGTTTGTTTGTTTATTTAAACTGTCATTAAACCTGGGGGGTATTCCAAGAAGCAGGATTTCTCAAGATGTCATGATTGTCCAATAGGAATGCTTCTTACCTAAACTCTTATTGGATGACCATGACTTGTAGCTCAACTTAACTGAGCTACCTGAGATATCCTGCTTTGTGGAGCATCCCCCTAGGCAAATCCATCCATTTTTCCATAACCACTTCTCCTATTCTGGATCAACCCCTCGACAACTCGGGAGAACATGCCAACTCCACACACAAGGAGCCAAGGCAGAGATCCAATTCCTGGTGCATGAGGTGGGAGACAACGGTGCCAACCTCTGCGTCGTCCCCGAAGGCAAAACGGCAGGAGCAATTTCTTATGTTCAATGGCAGCCTGGTAAAAAATGGAAGAGGAGAAAGAAGAAAAACAAAGGGTCCAAAAATAAGAGGTTAAACAGTCTAAAACGCGCATGGACTAACGAACAAATGACAGAATGTACTGGTACAAATTCCACCTCAGGTGCTCACCAATTTTCGTTATGTACCATTAGCTACAGTAGCTAACACCAGTTGAGCGTGATCAGGGCATTTGGTTTCAAACTAAATAGAGTTGTGTATTTCCAGTCAGTAACCGCTGGCAGTTCTTTAACATCAGACCACACCACTCCCAGCCAAATCTAGTGTGAGCACATCGATTACAGGAACCTTGACTTTTCATTGAAATGTTTTGCAGCTGAAGGCGCAACGTTTGACAGCAAGAAAGAGGGAAATTATTGTGATGGAAGCATCCAATTATCTAGGGGCGCCCTGCTCGGGTCCTGGGGCTCTGATTTTAATATGAATGGTTTGCGGCCTTGGTTTCTCAACGTCAGAAATTTATACCTTTTCCTATGCACTTTAACTAATTCAAGGCTGTGAGGGAACAAGCTGCACGAGGCTGCCATTCAGGGGTCTCCCGGGACCATTTGGAGGGAAAGCTGCCCACTGGGCTATGATGCCATAGTGAGGTAAGAGGTGAAAGCGACAACTTGCAAAAATTGGATACATATACATAGATATTGGGATAAAAATGTTTTGCCCGTATTCCAGCTTCAGGGAGATCATGGAGACCCCATTATACCCGTATATTATATAAATGCACGCACACTGTGTTTGATGTGCTGTGGAATGGATCAGCACCTGTTACAGGGTGATACTCACCCTTGTGTCCTGTGCTGCCTTGGAACTCCAGGCCTCTTCCAACAAGAATATGTGGCAGTATTATGTAGTATTCAGAGGTGGGCAGTTCAGGTCCAGAACATAAAAATCCAGACCGGTATTTTGTTTCAACCAACCAGTTGAGTACTCTTTATGCTCAACTGGGTGGTTGGAACAAAATCTTGGTTTGGATCCTTACTTTCTGGACCAGAACTATCAAGCTCTGATAGTACTAATTTACATTTTTGGCAGCGTCTATTCACACAAGTGCTATCTGCATGAGTGCAAGTCCTTACAAAGGAAACAATGTAAGAATTCCTTCCTGTATTGTACTCGTGCTGTGATATTAGCCGAGGTCGGCGTACTATGGAGAGGCACAGGGGTCACCAGGGAAACGCCGACCGCAGAACAGTTAACACCAGAGAAATGGGGGTCAACTCCCCCATCAGCGAGAGGAGGAATGCAGGTTACGGTTCATCTGCCTGGGCCCCCACCCCCGTTCTTGGGCTGGCCTTCACAAGTGGAAACGACTGTTCACGATCACCGTTACATTGATCGGGAACTAAACACCAGGAAGTGAAATCTATTAAATGCGTAGCATTTTTTTCCCGGATGGGATTTAATGCTATTGTACGATGCCATAAAATATATGACATATGATTACAGAACAATATTAGCAGCAACAATAATATCAAATTAAATTAATTAATTCATCGTATAACTTGTTATAACCTTGTCAGGATTAGGCGGCGTGTCCTGGGGAGAGCAAGGAGCAAGCAGGGGTACAGCATGGAAGGCATGTCTGTTCATTGCAGGCTGCACACAATTACATACCATAATGCACTATAGAAAACTGAAAAATGGGATTGAGTAGAGTGCCAAATAAGGAGCAGTGATACGTGCGGAGATTTGCCATATTTGTTTCACTTCCTATAGAAAAAAATCCATTATTCAGACACGCCTCTCGCATTCGTCACCTGACAAAGCTTTATTTAAAATGCAAAATGCCATTTGAACACGGCTCTTCACCCCTTCGCTACACCTGCAATATATTGAAGTACCATCTTTGTGCAAAAACAAATATATTGCTTTGTAACACTTTTAGGGTTTATAATTGTTGCCTGATGCGAGTGTTATACATACAAAGAAGTGTGATAAGGACAAAGTCTCAGAGCCAATGTGCCAGACAACCAGAACAATGGCACAGATAACATGGCCTAGATATATTTTTTTAAAAAGAATCCCTTAAAGTTGGCAGGACACAAAACAGCAAAGAAAATGTAATTAAAATGCATACAAGCTCAAATAATCAGGCCAGCCTTTCAAAACCCTCATGCCAGCGCGATTCATAAACAGAGCATGTGCTTTGTCCACCCTCCCTCTCATGCACCCTCCACTAATCCATCCAGCTGGCTCTATTTATCCATAACAAGGTAATTAGTCTAATCGGGGCCAGTTGGGCTTTGTTAACTGGTGTTGGCACGTAGCTTGTGACCAGTTGCCATGGGAATGCAGAGTTACTCAAACCCAGGCTAAATGTGTAACCCTGTATCCTGCTATGGCACAGGTGTCAGACTCCAGTGCTGGGGGGCCGGAGCCCTGCACATTTTTTGGGTTCCCCCTCGTTTAACACACCTGATGCAACTTCTTGTGCTAATTACCATACAGCTCTTGAGTGGAATTGTGTGTGTGGGAACTAGGAAAGAGCTAAGCTACACAGGGCTCCAGCCCCCCAGGACTGCAGTCTGACACCCCTGTGCTATGGCGTGACATGACAAAGGACAAACGATCCACGTTGTGGACCGCAAAGACAAGACACTTTATTAACTCAAAGAAGAGAAGGAACAACGACGACGACGACGAACTTCCTCCTCATGAGGAAATTCTCTTCACCTACCCCAGCACGCACCGCCCGCTAGAGCTGGGGGGTTAAGGGCCTCACTCAGGGGCCAAACGGCAGCACCTGTCTGCCCAACCAGAGATTAAAACTGGCGACCTTCTGATCACAGAAAAAGTCTCAACCCACTGAGTTAGACACTGCCTCCCAAATTCCAAATTTAGTGGTAAAACTTTTTATGACGACATACCAGGGAAAATTTCATACAGCGCATTATGTACCATTTATATTATCGCTGAATGAAATCATTACGTTAACCAGCCGCCAGTCACCAGCAGAGGCAGTATGAAGACAGATGGATTATCTTTAAGACAGTAACTGTATATTTGCTTTCTGAGACATTTTCTGAGTTTGGCTCGTGATGACACATTCATTTGAAAGTAATAAATTTAGATGTTCTTCCACCACCACCGCTGCAGCACAAACACTTCCCCGTTCACAAATCACTGCAGTGCAATCTCATCATCTCTCACGTAAGGCGCAGATTCAGCCCGCGAAGGCTTCAACAAGCCTGAGTGATTATCAGTAATCTCCCTCGGTGTGGGACACTCGTTTCAAGAAAGACACAAACCCCGCATGAGTAATAAAAGCTGAGGGTTTCTATGACAGCTAGCAAGAGCGATATTTCAGTATTTCACGTCATATGTCAGCAGACACGCCGTTGTAAGTGTTTCACATTTAACGATGTACAGGCGGTCCCCAGATTACGAAGGAGATCTGTTCCCCCAAGTCTCTCTGTACATCGAATTTGTAAGTCTGAAAAATAATAATACAGTACATAATTATACAGTAATAAATTAACTACATGGTACTGCACTGCACGTGCGTCGATCTGATACCGCTGAAGCTGTACAATGTCTTCAAAAGCATCACAAAGTAGCGTTTGCCTTTGTTCGCTATTACGAAAAACTGTATTTAATCCAAATATTTAATATTATAGGCTTTATGGTGGTCGTAAGGACGAGCTGTCCATATAGTCGAATGCTCTTAACCTGGAGATTGTCAGTACTAGATAAGGCGATGAAAGACAATATCTATGTATACCTTTCTTGCCGTTTCCAAATGTGCCAAGTAGTTAATATCGCTCTAGGTTCGTGACTGAATAATGTTTATGGTTATAGGAGTAATTTTTGCACAATTATAACGTGGCAGTAAAGGAGGATTGAATATATCTTTTATTTCATATATTTGCATGAAGAAAGACGGAAAATGAGAGTAAAGGAAAAGGAATGTATAAAGATTTAATAGACTGAGTGGTTTTGAAATATTATTCAGAAAGTTTTATAAGTCGTGTTTGTATGATTTGTCCTTTATATATGCAATGGAAAGTCACCATGCATTAATAACCTATTATTTGTAACAAGTTTCTTATTTGTATTAATAAAGTTAACAATTAGCTGTGGCAATAATACAACTGTAGAACAGTGTCCTCCCTATATACAGCAGTTAAATCACAAATTGACCCACATATACTCTGTCCAAACTTCATTATCACCTCATTACTGCTTCTTTCAGCTAATCTGTTGTGTGTATTAGTTTGAGGAGTGAACTAGTTAAGGGGATGCACTTCTAACGGTTACTGGTTCAAATCACAATCTGAGCTCAACAGCTGTGGTTTTCAGAGAGGTATTGAACTTGTCCAGCTATGCATGAATAACCTAGTTAATTTAACGGACAGAGGTTTAGGTGAAGAGATGAAAGTGGCTGCAAGAGAACCTAAAATGAATGACACCTCAGTAATTCTGCCCTTTAGCGAGCAGGCTTTTCAAAGCTGACTTGATTTCATGTTCATTGACTGAAAGAGTGGAAAGAATACTGAAATAATACTGAAAACCCAACTCAAGTAAAAGTACTGCTGCTTAAAAAAAAAATAACTCTGTCAAGAGTATTAGTACCTCTCCTAGTAACTACTGAAGTAAGTAGAATTAAGCAGCTTGTTTAAAATTAAGTAGTGAGTATTTTTGAATTGTCTTCCCCCAACAACATTGTAATTTACAAATGTAGCTTTCGAACCATAATTAACCTTCCTTCTTTCAGAAAGAATGAAAAAACTTGACAGTTTTTAATTTTGACTGACATCGCAAAACGAAGGCCCTTCAAGTATAAAATTTAGTAAATAAAACAATCACAAATCAAATTGCTTCAATATTTTATGTACTTACATCCTTCAAAATAAACTCAAGACTGTAAAAATTTTATAGCATTGGCCAGAGGCACATATAGTATCACAGTACATACATGCCAATGCTTAACGTAACGTATAAGTAAAGAGAAAACGGGAAATGTCCATCAAAAAGTAACCAAACTTAAAATGGGTTTTACTCTCCGGTACAAGAAGATCTGACGTATTCACACGTTTACCTGAATGCTGGCTTTTTTTGCTGGCTCTATGGGCCAAAAATATTCAGCCAGTTTTTAAGCAAAGTGAACATTTCACATAGAGCAGTACTGTTCCAGCAGCCGAGTATGAGAATCCAGGCTAGCTAAAGTTCAGAATGCTTGAATGGAGATACACTATATTGTCAGAAGTATTGGGACACCCCTCCAAATCACTGAATACAGGTGTTCCAATCACTTCCATGGCCACAAGAATATGAAATCAAGCACCTAGGCATGCAGACTGCTTCTACAAACATTTGCAAAAGGATGGGTGGGGCTTTCAGGAGCTCAGTCAATTCAGGCGTGGTACCATGATAGGATGCCAACCATGCAATAAGTCCATTTGTGAAATTTCCTCACTACTAAATATTCCACGGTCAACAGTCAGTGGTATTATAACAAAGTGGGAGCAATTGGGAACAACAGCAACTCAGCCATGCAGTGGTAGGTCACGTAAGATCACAGAGCGGGGACAACGCATGCCGAGACGCACAGTGTGAAGAACTGTGTGTGGCCTTCAGATCAGTGTTGTACAATGTAAAATATCGTGACCCAGGGAGGGTCTGTATTAGTATCCGGTAACATTTAAGTTAATCGGGCTGCTGCGAGAACGTGCCGACTTTGGCCATGGAAGGTGAACGGGTCAGTCGCTATTGGGGTCCAAGGGAGGGGAAAACGTCAACTAGTAAAATCAATAGGTCGAGTAATGTGGCCATTTTTATGGTAAATGGCGGAACAAAAGTAGCTACGGAACTTCACAAGTACTGAAACAAAAGAAAACACACGGCAAATACAAATGAAAATCTACTCAGTTACAATAGTGAGAGTATTTGTAGTTTGTAAGTCTGCACCCCTTGTTGATTGGCTGGACAGGAGACCACGACACTAACGAGTGGCCATTGAAAGTCCACCGTGGTGTTGTACTGGTCCTGTCCAAAGTGTCAAACCAACTTTGAGTGAGAGAGCTTGTGGGCTCACCCCCACCTGATGATGGAACCCATATCTGAGTTTACATATCATTAGTTCTACCTTCTGCCACGTTCTATCTACCTCTGGTTTTCCATTTTCATTGACCATTTATGTGCAGCACAGTCCATCTGATAAGTTGTTTCATTTCCCGCCTCACCGGACCACACACAGATTACTATTTATATAAAAATACTTTTTATCCATTTTAATGATAAAGTTGAGTGGATCCTGAAAAATATGTAGTCCCTGCTCCACCAATTCAGTGAAGTCTTAACATAAAAGGTTTAATACACATTAATAACAAACATTACATGATTATACAATTATAATATTATATAATGTTTTTTATTAATGTATATTACAACTGTTAAGGGATGTTAGGATGTTGAGGTATACATGCATGATGTTTATGAATGATTTATGAATACTTAACGAATACATTCTGAAGGTGCACTGAACGTTTTATGAATATAATATAAATGCAATATCCAAACATTGCGAAGCTGAAGTTGATGTAAAGCGTTACCATATGTTTTTGTCTTCTGGGGGGGGGAAGCCAAAGTACCTAAAGGAAACCCCATGTTGACACTCGAACCCTGAGCCCTGGGGTATGGCAGGGCATCACACAAAGTATCATACTCTGATTTGTGGGGTGGAGTTCCCCACAAATCTGTACTGGATAAGAAAATGGATGCACTATTGCACAGGGGATACTCTCTGTCGATCTGATGGATTTTTATCAAGCAGCGTAGTAGCATTTGGCAAAGATGATTGACCCGAGCGAAATTGCTTTGCCAATTTTCCTATTAGGCTATGTTAAGAAATAGAAACTATTTCATCCCATGAGAATAGATGGGGAGTGTTTCCACAGAAATCGCCGGATAAGTTGTTTCACAGGATGTGGGCAACACAGAATCGTTGATTTATCCGGGGGGGGGGGGGAAGAGAGATCAGATGCTTCCCCCTTCTTTGATTGCAGAGTTCTTAGCGTAGCTTCGTAAATTAGCCTCTGAGGCAGGCAATGTCTGCCAGAGATCAGATCGTGCCTGATGAAGCACGTTCACTTTGCAGCTCCTGTATTGCCCTCGCCGCTGCAATCCAGATGAGGAGCTGACATGCAACATGCACAAGTGTGTCACGCAGTCAGAAAGCCTGCGCAGGCTGCATGCGCCTTGCAGTTTGCTGTGTCGACAGATCGCAATAGTAACACTTTACTTGATGTGGGCATAGATATAGTATTATGCTATTACTTATAATTAACCACAAACTAAGTCTTAGTTACATACTGATCTCATGTTAATTGATCATTAATGAATCATAACATGTTTTATCAAAGATTTTTTTTTTTACTATATCCGTGTTGGAGTTGTACCCTGCCGGGTACTGGCGTCAGGAGGGGTGGGTGATCCAATCAAGACCGATAGAGGGAGCAGACAGACAACGTAAGCGGCCCTTAATTATCTTTAGCCTTCCACAAGGACAAGCAGGCTACTAACTGCCTAATTAAGACAAACGTTGAACATGTGGTTGCCACGTAGATGGAAGGTACCGAGAGAGAGGGGGAGATGCCCAAAAGGGCTATAAGGGGGACAGAGCCGATACATATGGTTGAGCCTCTTCCTGTACATGCCGAATGTATGTCAGACAGACGCTCCCAGCTTGCAACCTGTTACAGAATAA
>JABFEA020000052.1:4837786-4848706 GCA_019775915.2 Cyphomyrus plagiostoma
CAGTTCTGAAGGCGAAAGGGGGTCAAACACCGTATTAGTATGGTGTTCCTAATAATCCTTTAGGTGAGTGTATATACTCTATTTACAATATACAGAGTTGGGTAATTCAGGTCCAGAGAGTAAAAGTCCAGACCAAGGTTTTGTTTCAACCAACCAGTCAAGCATAAAGAGTCAGTCACAGAGTAACTCACCTGGTTGGTTGAGACAAAATCCTGGTCTGGACTTTTACTATCTGTACCTGAATTCCCTAACTCTGGCAATTTACATTCAATATACAATAACATACATGCAGGATAAGGTGCTGAACAGTTGTTACCATTAATCATTGCTCACCATAGCATTCCACTATGCCTTCATATCTTCCATAATTGTCCATTCTTAACATTCCATCATTGTTTACTTTCACATTGTGTGCCGATGTTCATGTGTTGCCTTTCCTCCTCACACTTGTCCCCTCTATCCATGCATTTTATGAATAGATGTAGCACCTCGTTCCAGAAAACGCCATTTCACATCACCATATGCCGTGTCCTGACGACGGCTGTTGTGACAACAAAGCCCCACTTGACTTGACCTGATTTAATACACAGCGGTGCCGGTTATCAGTGTCACATGGGTGGACTTAATTATTACTGGAATTCGACACGACGGCGTATGTCAAAAAACTAAAATATTATAATAAGCAGCAGACCCAGGCACCACAGCCCATGGGAACCAGAGAGATAACACTGGTTGAAAAAGACAGTGCTCTTTAATAACAGCCTTTAAAAGGACAGCATATTATTAACAACCACAAATCTGACAAGATATATTGGAGGAGTAGAAAGGTCTGAGGCCAGTTAATAACACACACACACGTGGTGGGTAATGTTTACAATAGTTAAAGACATGCAAGGGTCAAACAAGGACCCCATATTACACGGCAAGGGCACACTTGACAATTAGAAACATACAAGTACTTGCGATGACAAATACATATAAGGGTTACTTACACAGCTTGCAAGCATGCTGGGATATGTAAATGACCCTTGAACTCCCTCTATCCAATCACTCAGTTCCATCTTTTTTTTTTTTTTTTTGGTTGAAGTAAGACTTTCTCAGACTACGCAGCACGTCGACCTGAGGTGTTTTTGGCAGAACCACTTTTCGGGGACTTTATGTGCATTTTTGCTAAGAACGGAGGAAAAAAAAAAAAAACCTTTTGTTCCAGCTATGATTAATCGAACCCATGGCTAGCGACTGCTTGACTGCTTTGTTCATTGGCACATGAGCTGAATGTAGATGTCAAACTGGCTCACAGACCGACGCTGGTTTATGAGCGATCCACGTGTGGCCTCGAGTCAGGGGTCTATTTCAGCCGAATGTCCCACTGACTTAGCCCGTGCCCTACCTCACCTGTCAGATTATTTAGGAAAAAGCTCGAGTTATGACCTCGTGGCAAACTGCCTGGACCGCGGCGTTTTCACAATGCCGACAACAAGCCAGATTACTAACTGAGGAGCTGCCATGAAGCTGCAGTCATTTATTACATCGCCACGGCCATTTCTGGAAAACCTCCAGTAAAACCATTTAATATAGTCCAGAAAAAATGCATTACTTTCAAAAATAATCATTTACTGGAAGACAGAGTATTAGTCTTTACTGTCCCTCTACATTTTACATAAAATATTGCAAAAAAATGAAATTATTAAAATGATTTAGAAATCTTGAGAAAATTTAACTGAATTTAACTGAAGTCTCACTTTGGATGATGTGTCTCTATTACAATTGAACAAAATTCAACAAAAGTCTGTCCAAAAGTCCATACTGTAGAGCAGTGCAGGTACAACTATCTTCCCCACTAAATGCACAATGAATAGTTCTAATAGCTTTTGGTCATCCTGACCCAGGTAGGGCCCTTTCAGTGGTATGACCCCGGTAGAGCCCTTTTAGTGGTATGACCTAGGTAGAGCCCTTTCAGTGGTATGACCCCGGTAGAGCCCTTTCAGTGGTATGACCCCGGTAGAGCTCTTTCAGTGGTATGACCCCGGTAGGGCCCTTTCAGTGGTATGACCCCGGTAGAGCCCTTTCAGTGGTATGACCTAGGTAGAGCCCTTTCAGTGGTATGACCCAGGTAGGGCCCTTTCAGTGGTATGACCCCGGTAGAGCTCTTTCTGTGGTATGACCCCGGTAGAGCCCTTTCAGTGGTATGACCCCGGTAGGGCCCTTTCAGTGGTATGACCCAGGTAGAGCCCTTTCTGTGGTATGACCCCGGTAGAGCCCTTTCAGTGGTATGACCTAGGTAGAGCCCTTTCAGTGGTATGACCCAGGTAGAGCCCTTTTAGTGGTATGACCCAGGTAGAGCCATTTTCAGTGGTATGACCCCGGTAGAGCCCTTTCAGTGGTATGACCCAGGTAGAGCCATTTTCAGTGGCATGACCCAGGTAGGGCCCTTTCAGTGGTATGACCCAGGTAGAGCCATTTTCAGTGGTATGACCCAGGTAGAGCCATTTTCAGTGGTTTGACCCAGGTAGAGCCATTTTCAGTAGTATGACCCAGGTACAGCCATTTTCAGTGGTATGACCCAGGTACAGCCATTTTCAGTGGTATACTCAGGCAATCAGTCACTCCTTCCAAAGTGCCCTGCAGATGGTTTCCCCTGTTTTCAGCTCACAGCCTGGCTTAGATGCACTTTTACTGGTGCACAGAAAGCAGCCAGACAGGGAAGAGAGGAAATGTCGGCCCCCACAATTACAAAAGCTTAAGGCCTTGTCCTTCATCCAAAGCATTGTCAGGGAAATCGAATATATTCTTCAAATATAATATATTCTATATATGTTCTATAATATATTCTTCAATGCGACATGCAGTTGTCTACTCGACAGATTTTTGCATTGAGCGTTATTTGAAGAATTATCCCTGGTCAATATTGGAATGTGACCTTTTTTTCAGAAAATATACAGCCAGGTCACTGTTACAGGGGGCCGTGGTGCAAATGTGTCCCCCTCTTTTTGTATTTTTAGTGATAACATGAATAAAAATGTGACTTGTGATACATATGAGAATTTGAAGTTGGTGGATGTGGAAGCAGGCAGAGTGTGTTTGTGGCTGACATACGCTGGGCGCTGGGCACTGGGCGCTGGGCGCTGGGCATTGGGCAGTTAAGCCTGCCTGTGTGGCAGCTGAAGAGCCAGACGCAGGAAGGGAGCTTTTATTTGCCAATAAGCATGCAGACACTTGCTCACCCATTGTATAATTCATAAAATCATGTGTGCATACAAATCGCGGCATTACCGCCGGCTGTCGCCGCAGCTCAAATCGGGCGTGCTTCCCCCACGCCGTCCGGCATGCCGAGGGAATCTTTAGAGATACACTGTCGGGAGCCCGAGTTGATTAAGATTCTTTGAATAAACTGGGGCTGTGTCCACCCAGCGCCCCAGAGATCGGGATCCAATTTGGCTCACAAGCCTAACCTGTTGGCAGCCCCTGCTCCTGTAGATGATCGGGGGTCCATGGGTTAGGCCTCTATAGCCATCATCAGGAGGTTGCTGGTTCCAGTTCCAGGTGTGGGAAGTCCTACATTTTGAATCGTATATTCTTACCAATATATAATTAAAAACACCACTGTGACATCACAATGGGTACAATATGTGATTTTAATATACCTTTAAAATAATAAATATTTCATCCTTTAAAATAAAACTAACAATATTTAGGGGGCAGTTTTACAATAAATAACAAAAAAATAACAAAAATAAATAACTGATCTATATAATGAGTTTGTGTGATATAGGACTATAGTCTTCATTAGCTGTGCATACACAGCGAATTGGCCTTGGTTACTCACAGATTCACTATAAAGGATAACGAACATACTCTTATTTAAAAAAATAATTAGTTTTATTTGTTGCACCTGTATCGTGACAGAAACACGTTAAATAGCGAAAGGCACCGTTGTGAATGGTTATCGCAATACCCCAAAATATTGTAATTTGATTTCTTCCAATATCGTTCAGACCTAAATCAATATCTGTTCTTGTTTATTTTTTTGGTAAGAAAGAGGGGCGAAGAATCTGTCACGTGTCCCGCCCCCCCCTATTTCCGAAGTTCTTGGTTGCCACTGTAAGCAACTCCGCACTCTTGTTTGTGTTTTTGTGTATTCCAGGTGACTAAAATTCATTGAAGGTTGAAATTGAATTTCTAAGCAGATTTATGGTTTCACAAGCATGACTGACACGAGGGTGAAGAGAGCAGAATCTAGCCGACTGCTGTGACAGGTGGTATGGAACCTCCTAAATTGTTCTTGGGCTCTCAGTTGACAAAGTCAAGACCAGTAATCTTCTTGTTGACAGGGCAAAAGGACCCTGGCAGAAGAAGGCAAATAAAGAGTTAAAGCAGGTTAGAGAGAGTGGATCTGCTCTGGAGGACAAACCCGGAGCAAATGAATCTGAAGCAGGCAGTGACTGTCAGCACTATCACCAGTGACATCACCAAGACCACGCCCATGTGGTCTCTGTAAGCTGTGAGAGAGTTAGGCGACCTGAAGCGGTGACATTGAAACGCCAGATTACCACGACTAAGATAAACACACAGACACCGATGATTCAGATCATGAAACTCCGGTAAAGCTGTTATGAATTGCCTGTTATGGATTTTTAAAACAAGATGTTTGAGTTCGACATGCTGGGCTTCCAGGTCTAAAAACAGTAGAACAAGTTCATTGAAGCAACTACAGGCCTCTAAAGACTGTCTCCGTTAATAATGTTGACCCTAAATCGAGACGGCCACACATGTAGATTAGGAAGGAGGAAGGTGCATCATGCACCAGAATAGCAGTTTATCTTGTCAGACTTGAGCTTCATACGGAATTGAAGCTGTGCAGGATACCAGGATTCCATGGTAACCAGAAACAGCACCAACAATATAATACTGTGCAAAATAGTAAGTGTCACATTTGTGTTGTCATGGGACATTAGGCTGAAGACTGCAAAGCCTCTATTGCTAACAAACACACTAACCCGACAGCTACAGTTGACAGTTGTTTCCCACACAATGATACCAACAGTCAGTTTTTTCAGCTGAGTGCTGAGCAAAGGAGAATGTTCCTTTCCTCTGTGGATGCACAGTCAGCAAACTAGAACTCCCTCCCTCCTGACCCTGCAAGCTTCCATGGAACAATGATCAGACACCCAATATGTAAATGTGCTAACCATGTTCATGAATTTGACATTCTGTTGGACGCAGGAGCCAAATTCATGATCACGCAAAAAAATAATGGCCAAAGACTTCTCCCTAGAATTTGATCATAACAAAAGAAGTGCCTAAGGACTTGCAGGAGAAGCTCAAATGTACCAAACCACTCGCGATGATGACTGGACATGCTGAATTCTAGAAATATATGTAGGCAGGAAGCCAGACGTGTGTCCTGGGTCTATATGTCGTTGCTTTTGACAACCGAAAGGTTATGTGGAATCTCGGAGCAATGAGAAAGTGAGACCTCAGCAACCTCCCCATCTGGTTGAGGAACCAAGCAGGACGGTGGCTTGCTGGACATGGAACCAGTAACATTGGGAGGATGGCAGCCCCCATATACTAAACAATGTCCCCTCACTGCCATTGTTGGTATTAAGCTAATCATCCAACCCCTAAAAGCAATGGGGAAGTAAACACATCCATCGAACAGGCCAGTGTGGCCAGTGAAAAAAGTCAAGGGTTCATGGTGACTACAAAGAGGCTAGCAGACTGCTTGTGGTTGATCTTTCCACCATCTTCAGTGCCCTGTGACCTGAGCATCAGTAGTTATCAATGGTGGACATGGGAAATGGATTTTGATCTGTGCCATTGGCCGAAGATATCCAGAACTACCTACCTTTTGCTGTGGAGGGAACGCAATACCAATGAATGAGGTTACCCCAAGGCCTTCACAACAGCCTGACAGTCTATTATCAGGCCTCGCGGACTCAACCGATGTCCTCTGTTGCTCAGCCAATGACATCAATTATCATTCAGTACATTGACGATGTCATCAATGCAGCAGATGACATTCTGGATGATGAAGTGGGATCAGCATGTCAAAGAAATAATGCAGCAGAATCCTGACCTCATTCTGTATGCTGATGGCTCATCAGCGGTGGTGGGTGGAGTAAGAAAAACTGGATGGAATGTCACAACAGACTGTGAAATTCTGGCTCAAGGTTCTTTGGCCCTTGACGTTTCCCAACAGGCAGAATTCAGGAAGCCACCGCTGAAGCATACAAGCTAGCAGCTGACAAAATGGCCAGTGCTCTGGTAGACAGCTGGTACCGTTGGGGCCTTGCTCATGACTTTGGCCAAATCTGGAATCAGCGTAACTTCCTGACAGCTGTCGGAATACCCATGAAAATAGAGAGTTTGGCGAGGGAACTGTTGGGTGCCTTACAGTCGCCAAGGAAGTCGCCATACTGAAAGCCGAACCACATACACACAAAAAAATCGTTACTGAGAACGCACAAGAAAAATGCTCTGGCAAATGTGGCAGCAAAAGAAGCCGCAATAGGAGGGGAGATTGGTCTAGCGGCATGTAAAACAATAGTGAGATTGGTCCCCATGGCTTAAAAGAGATGCAATTTGGAGCTGACCAAGAATAAAAACGGGCTTGGATGGAAAACGGTGCTAAACTCCAAATTTCACATACCACGGGTCTTTCTAGTCAGAAACGCTGCTGTTATGACAGAAGGCAAACTTTCATGTTAGTCACTGTGAATTAGCACAAGCTCCAGAAGAGATCAGTTGATGATGGGATGAAGAGGGGAGCCCTGAACCAGATCTTTAGATTTTGAGGGCCCAGGAATGGGTGAGGAGGCATTTTGGGATATCATGCCCCTGGTGTTCCATTACGTCACACCTCTCCTACATCGATAGGGCTTGGAACAAGATTATCATTTGCTAGAAATTTGACTTTATGAATTATTTTTCCCTGGCCTGTATGTCAGACCACAGGGGGAAGCACGAACCAGGGAAGTAGGAGAAGGAAACAGAGAAACGGGGAATGAGGGATTTATTGAGTGAAAAGCAAGGAACACGGACAAAAACATGTAATGACATCAGACAGTAATAACAGAACTGGGGAAAGACTAAAAGGGAACCATTTTAATACATGATCTCAATTAGACAAGACTAGGAACAGCTGGTAACATGGGGATTTCACACAAGGTTAACGAAGGGTCGTGGCACACAGGAGGAGCGGTACGATTGGCACGTGACACTGTATTTCTTCATGTTTCTTTTTCTTTTCTTGTCTTTTCAGGTTCCGGAATGGTTGGAGGAACATTTTGGCAAACCATGACATAATGTAGTTTTGGCGGGAACAGCCTCACACTCTATGAACGGGTGATGTAGGACTTGCTGTGGTGTTCATCTAGACCTTCAGACAATTTCAGAGGAATTACTCAAGAATACAATCATGATGACATTTTCCTTTGTTATTAATAATTTTCCAGAATTACAATGAAGCCTATGGATCATCAGTTATCTCACAGTATAACACTTTTCTCAATATGTCTTATACAGTGGCAGAAACTCACAACAATAGGTGTTATAAGAGCACATATGATCTCACTTCATTTCGTTTAAATGCTTGGGACATGGACAAAAAATGTTAAACCTGTAGATTTGGAATCTGTTTGTAGAAAGTGTCTGAACTAAGCCATTCGGATGTTGGTTTTGAAACATTTCAGATGGATTGCTTGTTTTGTGAATCATGTAATGTTAATTTTAATTGTATATTTTTACCAATGTGTTACTACATTACTTTTACATGTTTTGTACGGTACCTCTCTCCTTCACACTCTAAGAACACCAAGCTTCAGCTGGGTGCAGGACACTTAAACGAACACGTATACTTGTCACAAATCCAAGCGCCCATCTGTTCATTGTCCTTTATTTCATCCTTATACTGTTTTATCTATTATACATGAAAGTCAGTCCCTACGGAACTCACCCATCTTCAGAGGTGGGCGTTGCTGGTGAAATCCAATGATCGGTTATTGCTGAGGCGGAAGGAAGCCCTTGCTGATTCGTCTGCATCTGATCCATCAATTACGTGTGAAAGTCAGTGAGTCACTAGCCTTTACGCCGTGGGGATTGATGTTACCGACTCTGCGTGTCGCAAAAACACCACAGGCTGACGTGACCCCCCCACCAGGCTCACGCTCACCTGTATATGTGTCTGTGTGTCAAATGGAAAGAAACGCAGGGCAGCAGGAAAGACAGTTTCCCCACGGGGATCAATAAAGTATCACTATTCTATTCCGAGGTGAAACTGATGAGTCTATTACTCTGTTCACCATCAGTGCTTCATTCAAACAGAGATTCATAGTAGCTCAGCTAGCAGTAACTACAGTCAGTGGGTATTGTTTTTAACGTGTGAGGAGTGATTTATCATTTATTTCTCTGCTTTGCTCACAACTGCCGTAAAGTCATTCTACACCAGCTGTCAACCTGCTGATCAAAATATCGGTTATACATTCAGTCACTGTTTTTGCTTCGCTGTAACAGACACTCTCAGACAGTCAGTAACCGAACCTTCAAACACCACAATACAAAAACAAGTAAGGATGTGAATACAAATTCTTGTAATTTCAGATAAAGAACTTTACCTAGAAGAGAGTGGGATCTAATATATCTAGCACAAAAGCATATTATTAGGGACATAAAGGAGAAAAAATGCATGTAAAAGATGTAAAGTTCATGACAATCTCTGGAGGTGTTTGGCTATCATCTGAGCTGTGCTTAACTTTTCCACATCACCCAGTTAGAAAATGGAAATGCGTATAACAGATTGTTTTCATTGAAAGTAGAGAGAACATTTTTAAAACAAATTTACACAGCGTGTAGTTAGAGTATGGAATAGTCTTCCAGCTAGTAGTGGAAGCTAAAACCCTGGGTTCCTTTAAATCAGAGCTAGATAAGATTTTAACAAATCTGAGCTATTAGATAAGTTCTCCCCAAACGAGCTTGATGGGCCGAATGGCCTCCTCTCGTTTGTATAGTTCTTATGTCCTTTTCCAGCCATAACTGATTATACTATTCAGGGTCACAGAAACCTAGGGGAACAAGGCAGGGAACAACTCAGGATGGGGTCCCAACCCATTGCAGGACACAGTCATGCACAGTCAGAGATGCATGCCTACAGGCAATATGGCAGCTCCAATTAAGCTTAACATGTTTTTGCATGGTGGGGGGAGGATACCCCACGACAATATGGAGAGAACATGCAAACTCCACGCATGGTGCCATGGCAGGGACTCGAACCCTGGTCCAAGAGGTATGGGACAGCAATGCTAATCACTGTGAGCAGGAAGCATATTCTGAAAAGAACAAGCAGGGATGCAAACTTTGGACCACGAGGACAATATATATGCTGATTTTCAGACCGCATGGTCTGCAGTGTTGGCAGGCTTTCGAAATGTGAAAATAATTGCGCCTTGATGAGATCCAGCATCTTCTGACGCACTATTCCTGCTCACGGTGCATGGTAAACAAAGCGGACAAAATAAAGGACCACAGAAACAGCCCCAGTCTGATTAACAACACAGCTAACGATGACAAATAACGAGGCTACCGTGTATCATCTTGCCGTTGTCACATCATTCATTTGTCCATCTGGAATAATGTAAATATCATCCACTATTGGCCTTTTATATATGCATAGATTGATTGCGCTGATTGAGGTTACGTGAGTTTCTCAAGGGCATGGAGGTTGTGATTTATTTAACGTTGTCTCCTATTCAATCTGTTCCATTCAGCTCAACCTGGGATTGCAGATGTTGCAGATCTCTACATCCATAAATCGTCGTATTGAACGCGTTTGTTTCCGCTACTTTTGCCAATCTCCTCATGATGAAACATTTCGAAAGGTAGGTTTGAAAGATTATAGGTAGAATAACAAAAACAGGCCACGCTTTGCTTGATATTGTCACGGCACAGCTTGATGCCTTCCTCGGTCTGTTACTTTTGCCTATTTTTTCATAGGAAAGCATGTTGAAAGGTAGGTTTGAAAGATTAACCATAGTTACAAGGATGGTTACATAAGCAGCCTGTTCACCATACAAAATTTTTATTATTATTATGATTGTTATTATTCATTTGTTCATTTTCCATTCCTGCTTGTCTTATGCAGGGTCTTGCAGGTCCAGACCCTATTCCAGAAGCTATTGGCGCAAGACAGGGAATAACCAAGGATTATATAGAATAAAATAGAATTATTAAATAACATATAAAGATTATTATTTTGATTAAGTTCTGAACCCCCCGTGACCTTGAATAGGACAAGTGGTTTCAGAACATGGATGGATGGATGGATGGATGGGTTATTTTGATATATGTTCATTTACTGATATACAGAATATACCAGTATATTTACAGTGCGTTTAGAAAGCATGCAGTATTTACCAGTTTGAGCATTTAT
Organism: Cyphomyrus plagiostoma; assembly: GCA_019775915.2. Classification (NCBI taxonomy): domain Eukaryota; kingdom Metazoa; phylum Chordata; class Actinopteri; order Osteoglossiformes; family Mormyridae; genus Cyphomyrus; species Cyphomyrus plagiostoma. The sequence goes on from JABFEA020000052.1 coordinate 4,848,213, forward strand.
TGATGGAAAAAACTAAATAGTCCATTCTGAAGTCTACAACAAAAGAAAGTTTGCAAAGAGTGGAGGGGTCTTAATACTTTGTGAAGGTACTATATATAGTGTATAAATTCAATACATATTTAAAATTTAAAGAGTAAACGTCTATGGAGATGAGCAATTACAGCACATTACATCATATTTACAACAGGGGCCCCATTGTTGTCACGCGTCACATGGTTTCACAAAGTTTCAATGTCTGCCAGTGAAAACGCAAATGAATCTGCAAGATCTCAGAGATGAAGTCTCAGTATGGGGTCCGCAGAATGAAAAAAGAAAAAAATTTAAATGGTAATACAGTCCAGCACAAAAAAATTACTAACACAAATTTCTGTATTTTCTCTGAACCCACAAATCCCCAGGAAAGTCATTTCATGGACATGAGAATCCCTGAAGCATTGAAGTATGCAAGTCTCACAGGGGGGGGGGGGGGAAATGGAGACACAGCAGATATGAAG
>JABFEA020000052.1:4855426-4865727 GCA_019775915.2 Cyphomyrus plagiostoma
ATTTTATGTATTTGGGAAAATATAAAAAGTAAATGACCCAACTTGTATATTTAATGGGTTTAAATGCCACGGGTTAAACACTATGAGGTTTTAGTGAAAACTGTGACATAAACCTGTCTTCCTATTTCTATTCCTATTTCTTCCTATTATTTCCATTTCTATTCCCTGACTTAGGGTGTTAGATGACTACGGTGAAAGATATGATGTTAATAAGCCCATCTCTGTTTCAGTACTTTGCTCATCAACTACCAAAGTTGAATGCCCCACCCTTCAAGTTACGTCAATTTTTTTGCGTAGCACAATTTAAAACAAAAGCAGTTTCACCCAATGCTTTCCAGCAGATAAAGGATTAACAAGTGCTGCATACATTAAAAAATATATAGATAAAATTGACATAAAAACCTGCATCCCCCCCTTTCATTCACGATTCTGCACCAAAAAAGCTGTAATAATTTTTGCATATGCAAGGGGAATACCGTATACAATGGAACTGTCTTTGTGAGAAAGGCTGATTTCACTTCAAAACAAAATTCTGCATGAAGAACAGAAGACATGTCCCTGTAGGCATTACTGGGGCTGGCACGCACTTTAAACTTATTTTTAAACTATAATAAGAATAAGTATTTTTTGCCGTCAGTGATTGTGAGAGTAAAGAAAAAAATTATGCTTAAGTATAAAAACTAGAACTTATATATGTTTTAAGAATAATGGCAAAAAAGGGTTAGGATTGTTCATTGAATGAATGAATGAATGACCTTCACACATGAGGAATGTCAGAATGGTTAGTAACTAACCAGTAAAAATTAAGCAAAACAAACTGGGAGGATAATGGAGACTGAAAATCACCAGTTTAAGATTTATGTCTTTTATCTCCCATACAATAGAAATAGCTAATATTTCTAGTGTGGAAACAGCCTGACATCCACAACCCCTTTTAAATTATGTTAAGGTGAGATACTTACATGAAATACTGCCAGTGATCTACATGATTTCGATGTGGTTGTGGTTCTTTTTCTGTAGCCCATAGAACATCCATATTTGTAGATCATGAGAGTTTTACTTAGGGCAGGAGGAAAAATGATTGTTTCAGAGAGATAACCAATCACATTGTAGACGAGGGTGGTCTAAGCAACTACAGGAGATGGGACCAACCAATCAGATGTGTTGGTCCCACCTCCTCTAGTTGCTTGGACCTACCTCCTGTGCAATCTGATTGTAACCAATCATTTTTCCTTCTGTCCTCAGAACATTTAAATGCATCTACAGAAAATCTACCTTCTGCATTGGCAGGGGAACCTTCCTCATAACTGGGCCTAACAAAAAAAGACTTAAATTTAACAATAAACACCCATCGTGGACTGGACAGATATTATCTACTTCCATTTGGACTCTTCAACGCACCATTCATTTTCCACACAATAATGCATCAAATTCTATAAGGTTTTCAGCATGTCATGTTTCCAGATGACATTTCAATAACCACGGATCCTGCTGAGGAGCCTTCGAAGAGGATTGATGAAGTGTTCCCTCATCTGGAGAAATAATGAATTAAAAAGGTTAAGAAGAATTAAAAAGGTTCTCTATTTTGGGGAGGTGCATCTCCTTATGGCTCAGAAGCTAAGAGTCTAATGACTGTGTGGACGGAATTTTTCACTTGACAGGAAATCATCAGACCACTTTGAGAAATTCTAGACTCTGAACAAGAAGGCTCTGCCATGGGAACATTAAGGAACTACTTCTGTGTGCTGTTCTTGATGGGTTAGGACACTATATACGGGAAGGCAAAAAAAAGCCAACGTAGGTATTCTTCCAGGGAAAAAATGCGGGGATAATGCAGAAAAAGGCTTCTTTTTCACTCTTCTTGGGTAAATCGGCTACCAATGCAACAGGAAGACATTAAACAAGGTGCAAGAAAGAATCAAGTTCTATATACACTGCATTCTCAAATGGGCAGGCCTGCATTATAGAGGAAATTTAGACTTTTTTTCAGCAGACAAAAATGACTTTCTGTTGAACAAAGATGTGTTTTGTGTGGAAAATCTGAGCTCAGTTATGTGTGTATGAAAGCATCACTTAGACATGATTGAGATGAGCTGCATCATCGGGAGGTTTGTCAGCCTGTGAGATCTTGCTCTCCGTGATCTTGCTGCATTTCTGGAGTTGATCTGCACTCACAGAATCATATACTGCTAACCAGTCAGAGCACTCACAGTTAACCACACCAGTCAGCATGAGGAATTATTTAGCGTTAATGTTCATATTCACGTATGTCACCTTTATGCACGTATTGACCCACAGACATGTGAATTCAGCAGGGAGCATACAGTTATCATGGTAATGAATATGATTTTAAAAGAAAGAAATAGAGCATATAATGAAATGGTTGTTATTACTGAATAAAAATGGATTCCTGAATAAAGCTATTATATAGCTAACTATTATATAAGCTAATAAATGACATAAAAGCACAATGCCAAATGGAGACCCTGTTTTCGAACAAAAGAACCTCAGGAAAAAAGAATAGGTACTTTATTGGACTCTGCACAGTGCAATTTGAAAATTCCAAACAATCACAAAGGTCATATCATGTAAGAGTGGTTTATTTATAGCGCGGCTTTAGGGTGCTTCTCCATCCCATAACAACAGCATGCTGCACAGACAGCTCCCATTCAGCCAGGAACATGGAGATACTGTTTCAGCGCATAGAACTGAGGGGTGAAAACAGCGTTGCATCAGGTATATAATGAGCCCTGACAAAATGACATAAAGGCATCCTCTCTTCCATTGAGGACAAAAAGAAAATATCTAACAGGGCAATTATTCCAAAAGAGAAACAAAAATGCTAGATTATGAAATTCTGCAGCTTTCCCTCTATTGTCTAAAGTAGCCATTTTCTGCCTGCGAAGCTGTCAGTGTTATATCAATGTTTACCAACTCCAGCACCTGACAAGGGACAAACATGCAGTAATTGTGTGACTAGCATGGGATGCTGGATGAATTTGGGAAAAGCTCACGCATTAAACAGCAGACAGCATTAAAGGGTCAGATTCAGGCCCCAGACCCCGACTGCGGGTCTCCGCTTCTCTCTCCCCATCGCAGCGAAGACCAGTTCGTTAACGTGCACCACAGTGTCTCTTAACAAGCGCGGTACGTTCGCCGGTCTGCGGCCGGCAGCTGTGAAACACGGAACCCAGAAACGTCGAAGGCTTTTGTCGTCCTGGTTCACCTCCACCGTGAACATGGCCACCGTCTTTTAAATTTTGAACTGAATTTTCGCGCTGTCCAGAATTCGGGGATGAATTTGTGGGGAGATGAATCCTGAAGTGTTAATCCTGGAAATCATACCGGCAAGTCAGCTCTGGATCATCGAGATGAATGTCATTCTCAGACTCAGCTGCGATTCTGAGTTACAGAGGTTACAAGGATTACAAGCGATTGTGAAGCTGGTTTGTTCCGATTTAATCCACAAATTAATGGAGCATTTGTAAGTATTTCTAGCAAATAATGAATGGATAATAGTGCAAATTTTGCTGACGAATACTTTTGCACCTTCGTAATGCTTTTTAGTCTGTCCTCTAACAACTGCAAATTGTTTGCTGTTTCCTGTTTATATTGAACTGGCAATATGCAGTTTATGCAGTTAATGATTAGTTACGGTCGACTGAGCATATGGTCTGCTGAGCTATATGAGTGGTCTGAGGGTGAGACTGTTTACCAATAGGGACTATCCTCCAAGGGTGTATGCAAGGGCGTGGGCCAATGGGCACTGAACCCAGTTGAAAGCTGATTGGCCTCCGGAGTGCTCCCTCCCCTCTCACTCACCGATTCAAAGCATATCATTGGCTAATAATAAGGGTGGCCTCTCTGTATGAATCTTGTGGCCCCTATTGTGTAAGAATCCAGGGATCAGGAACCAGGAAACATTAGACAGGAGCAAAGGTCAAAGAGAAGAATCCAGGTCTAGGAGACAAAAACCAGGAAAGGTCTAGCAGCCTGAGGACGTATATATAAATAATCCGCTGAGCTTGTTAAATCTCAGGACTTCCCAGTAGGGTCACGGGTCAGAGAGGACTTCTCTTTCTGTCACCAAGCCGATAAGTTTCTCCTGCAGTACAGATGGACTCTTAACATTATCTATATAACAACCCAATGTTCCCCTACTGCTCTATTAACTAATAAGCAGGTGAAAATTAAAATACAGAAAGTACACAATGGAAAACCAGTGCATTAGCCGGCCAGTGAGTTTAGGAAAGTAATAGCAGACAGCTTGACGTTTTAATCACTCCTATCTAGACCATTTATCCTTAGATTAGTGATCAACGAACATTATTCTCAGTATTTAGATTAAAATTTATGTGCCTATTCACAATCATAACGTGCGTGTCAGCAATGCAGGCTCAGCTACTGAAATTAGCATTGAAATAACCAGGAGTAAGGGGTGGTTTCACTTAAAAACAAAACATTCCACAAAAGAGGAAGAGGGTGGGTGCCTGGTATTTTTAGACGGCCGTCTGCATTAACTCGATCGTACTTAGTGGGACTCAGCCTGGGGAGAAATCAGATGCGATTTTCCTAAATTATTAAACCTTTATTCATTAAATATTTCACAGGACAAATCATAGGTGCTGACCAAAAATGGCCTAGAATATGTAGCTGTAAACATCTCCAGAGCCACATCAATAAGCAGATATGTCTGTTGTAGTTTTTTTTTTTTTAATAAAAATAAAGTCAGTTGTCAGTCAAAGATGTATGCGATGCTACTTTAAACCAAGAACTGTTGTATTTCCAGTACAAGTAACTGCTAAATGTGTCAAAGTTTATCATGGATAATCTCATATTCCCTGCATGACACGGACGACTGGCTCTAATGCATTTAGAGTGTAGATCTCCTTGTCTACATTCTTTGTTTTCTGCAAGGATTCCACAAGTTCGGAGTACACAGGAGAGGACTTGTTGCTTTGTTTACTCATTGCAGATCCCACAAACCTAAAGACACCTTTCCTGCAACTGCTGTAGCATTCACATGATTGAAGACGCAGTTATGTCTCTTGGTTATTTCTCCGAGGAAGACAGAACTGACGCACGCAACATGACGGTTAAGTCGGAGTTAGTTTGTGTGGCACCTGAGAGTAGACTTGGGGCAATGAGTGCAAGGCAGCGCATAACAGAGGCTTTCGAGCAAGCTTAATCTTCTGCAGTGGAGTCGTATTCTTTGAGTTGCCAATCACAGGCAATGGATTCCTGTTTTTTTTTTTTTTTTTTTTGTCAGTGGAAACATGCTTCTGTTGACCCAGTTTCAGAAAAGTCTAGAGTTTTCCTTTGGGTGCATTGACAAAATACATATGTAAACAAAACAGAAGGCAGCGCTTAAGGAATCACTAGGAATGTGGATTAGAGGCCCACTTTTGTATCCATATTTGGGTTACTAGAAATTGGACCAGCTGTATAATGAGGGAAACATGTTCTGTATTCCCTCGGAACGTGAATTAAAGATTCTAACCTATTAATCACACTCAAAATAGATTTTGTTCTCGCCTGAAAATAGCATCTGGCAAGATGCTGCAATGCATTTGTCTGCTATGCTGACTGCACCATTAAGGGCTGCCTCATAGAGGCAGAGTTGCATTTGGCCTCTGCCCTCAGTGAAAGACGCATGCAACAGCTTCCTCGTGCTTCTTATTCCCAGAACACTCTGAAGTCCCTCAGGACAGATGGCGTCCAACCAGGCAAGGTAAAGAATAGAGTTCAGCATGTCTCCCAGCCCCTGCCAAATGGTCATGCTGGCTGAGGTGCATGATATTCAGAAGAGGCCGATCCACAGAGGTAGAGGAGGTAATACCTCATCTATTTTTCAGATGAAATTTTTGAGGCGAATTTTATGTAGCACAGTCAGTGAACCTGCCAGAATAAGGATTTCACTGTATTCTGTACAAGAACAACTGCATGAGAAAAATAAAAAAAAAAACTGAAATATTGTAACATCAAAATGACTCATTGCTATTTTTTTGCCATTTAAAATATGCATTCTCTCTTCTTTGGAAAAAACATCACTGTTGTAATATTGTAAAATGTATTACCTTCTGACCTCTGTTTTTTAAGCCACCAACAGTCATTAGTAATACTGCAAGCTTAATGCACTTCAAACACAAACATTACTACAAAAAACATATTCTTCTCTTTTTGCACTTAGGGCTCTGCCTTATTCTTTAACAAAAAATGTTGCTCGCATCAATGTGCATTTGGCAACTAAAAGATAATTCAGCGTCCAAAACTATTTATCCTGACAATGGAAGGATCAAAACAACACCCATTTCGCCTCATGAATTAAACTCATAGAAAGCAGAGGACTAGGGAACATGGAAGCATGAATACATTGTCATTGTCCCCAGCTGTATAATAACACTGCTTTAATTACTATTTTATTATTCAGACTAACTCCTTGTGGAAATTTATGCATAAATGTAACAGCTGTCATGTGACTCTTGTGAACATTTTCCTTTTTTATGCTACATGACATTTATAGCTTACAGTAGGTATGTTCGTGTTGGTTCTCAGTGTCTAATAGAACTGCATAAGTGATTTTTGTATAATTTTAGCTGTCGATCAAACATATTCTCTGTCCTCAAATTGAGGTTACCAGTCCATTTTGTCCTGTAAGATGTAACAATACATTAAGGCCAAGAGTACTTAATAGTGATGGCCAAATGAAACGTCATGAACCATTTTCTGTATTTTTTTACCCCACTAGATAGTGCTCTTGATTTGCTTTGGAGCATGAAATTAACCCTGTTTCGAATAGAGCACCATCTAGTGGTTTCATAAAATACAGCAAATGGTTCTTGAAGCTTAATTTTTCCATCACTAGTACTTAGGTCAAACATTTCCCTTTAAAACTGCGAATTTCTTGATGAAACTAGTAATTATTGAAGTGTCGATCTGCTCACCGATTAAACAAAAATGTAGACAAAACTGAAGGGGGACACAGCTGAGACTTATAAGGTATGTTGGACACACTATTTTTATTTGTAATAAAGAGACACAAGCTTAAAAACTCTCAAGACTGCTAAATATGGATACATGACACCACGCATATTGAGAAAATTGTTCGCTGTAAACTCATTTAAATGATCATTTTTAATTACCTTGGCTAAAGAAACTGAGCCTGCAAAGTGATCGTTTAAAAGGTGCGTTCAGTTAAACCCGATTGTTTGATCCCACAGCTCTCCTAAATTATCATTACTAGCATTTTGTATCTGGTTTAACATTTCTCCTTTGGCACTTTTAAACAAATCCCACACTTCCAGAGAAACATGTACAGTTCTAACAATATACAATGCAAAGACAGAACATGACAAAACTACCAAGATGTTTTTACATATATTACATACAGAAAAAAGGTACCATTATTATTAACCATCCTAAACTCAATTACTCATACTGAAAATCACATCTACAACTTAATCCAGCTGGCATATATGGCTAATTGGTCTTGGACAGGTGGTCATTGTGGAATGAAAAAGAAATATCTTTTAGACAAGAGACATTTCCAGACGATTTGGTAAAAAGTAGTGATGGTGAGATGATGCTTGATGAACCATTTGCTGTATTATCTGACCCCACTAGATGGTGCTCTCTGTTCATAAAAGGGCACAAAGCATGCCCCAAGGCAAACCAAGAGCACCATCAAGTGATGTCAAAAATACCACAAATTGTTTGAGGAGTCATTTTGTCCATCACTAGTAAAAAGAACAGATTATAATTCAATCCATCTTTCATGTTTTTACTACAGTCCCACCACTAGCAAACCAGAGATGAAACAGGTACTTAGATATATTCAGCTGTGTATTAAAAAAAACATAATTATTTATACATTTTCACATTAAGTTCATGCTTTTGCAAAAACGGTCGTTCCAACTTTAACAAAAAAAAAACAACTATAAACAACGATAACAATAAATAAATTGAAGACTAAGACGTAGGTTACGCAGATGGGTAGCTGTCCTCACGGGCGATGTGTCCACAGCGAACGCGTCGCATGAAAGCTGTCGTTTTTCAGCTGAGACTCACTGGCCGTCCTTGATTGGCGGTTTGGGGTTGTGTTGGGCGGAGGCAGAGAGCCAAGGTGAAGCTGAGTGGCCAGTAGCCTGCCTCGCCATGCTGTAGTGACTAATAACTGTGTAGAAACGCCCCCTGGTGTTCTGATCCTGCGCGGTATAGTAAGCCTCCAGTGAGGCAGGTATACAGCGCTTATGCTGCGAAAGAACAAAATAAAAAAATAAATAAGATGACGGATTTCCAGCCACATACAGCTGCAGAAATTGCCTTGATCCTGCCGTTACTTTAAGCATTACGGATACATCAGCTGTCGAGCCAAAAACTTCAGCAGATCCAAACCATACTAAAAATCTATGCATGACACCATGAAAATAAAAAATCGAGATATGAAGACATTCAAAACACAGCTCGGTATCTCACGTCGAAATCTCCGCCGTACTTTCGGAAATCCTACACGGATCCATCTTTGACGGGAATTAGCTAGGGGAAAAGAAAATTTGATCGTCAACCCTACATACCTTGTACACAAAACCGTCTGGGCAGCTGGGATCGTAGGTGAAGGCCTTATAAACCACGAGGAAAACAATGCAGGCCAGGAACGCCAGGGCCAACACGATGAGGATGGTGACCTGAAGAACAATGAGTCAACGGCTTAAGTCAGTTACATAGAATTACATCTTGACCACAGTCTATACCTTGCTTTTTGCAAGCAGGCCCACTCTGCTTTTCCTATAATGTTAGCATGAATGGGTGGGGGGGGGGGGAAGGGGCGGCAGCCAGTTGCCTTTGGACCCCCAGAGGTTTATTTTTCCCTACTTGAAATTTTTGGATTCTTCTCCTCCGTTTTCTTCCATTCATCTTACCTTCTCCCTGTTTCTTAAGTATTCTTTATAAATGATGTAGGGATGCATCGCACCCATGTAAAGTGCCTTGGGCTGACTCTGTTGTGAAAGGCGCTATACGAAAACAATTTGAACTGAATTGCATAGCATCAATAGTACTTATAATGACTGTCAGATCCTGACAACGAATACTTATCAAGTAAAGTAGTGTTGAGTAACATCTTAACTGTGGAGACTGTTGGATACTATGTACACACAATCATTTTTAGTATATTGAAGAAGTAAAGTTGATAATTGAATTTGTTTGATTTTAAAACTGCCCGTTCATTGATACATTGTCTATAATGATACCCATGCAGCTCCTTTGTAATTTTTGATCTTCTGCCACATAGTGTCAGGCTCTACGGGACTGTCTGGGCATCAATGTCCCTGCTAGGTGCTCTACATGCAGTCTGCCACATCCCAGTCTATATTGGCCCTTGTGATACGTGCCCAATCAGAACAGCGGAGATGAGAACAGTAGGTTTTGGACACCTCGTTGACAGGCAATCATGACAGCGGTATGCCCCGCCTCACCAGATGTCATCGTCCAGGGTGGCATGTTACAATTCATACATTCACTAACAATTTATTGTTTAAAAGAGATTTTTCTGTTTAAAGAATGAGATCACATGCTGAACTTCACTGCATTGACAATAATATCACTGAGCATTAGCAGCAACAACCATAATTTTAGTCTTGCTTTCAGTATTATGAAGCACTGCTTAGTATTTTTGCCATTGTTTATATTTTTATAACGGTTGTTGTTGATGGCATCATGTGAATTCCAGTCCTTTCTATGCATTATTTTGTATCTTGAGAATAAGACAATGAATTTGAATAAAAGAGAAGCGAAAAGTTTAAACGGAAGGAAATTACCTGAAGCATTCATCTCCGCAAATCCCTTCCTGTCAATTCATCTTTCAAGACTTCTATATATAAAACAGAATTTCTTTGAAGAAGAATAAAAGGATTCTGAAAGTCTGTTAGCTTTCAGATCAGAACCCGGCAAGCTGTGTGATGAAAATAACAAGCCTTGGATGTCACTTCTAATAATCCCTCATTCATATTTGCTCAAAATTGTACTAGTTAGGAAGAGAAGATATGGAAGGGAATAGTAATCAAATCTGACACACAGTGCTCACAGAAAGTCTTAGGATGCTTGCTTAATTTTGTAAAAATGTTGCATATCTATCGGTTTCATAACTAAAGTCCATTGACAAGCAACATGTTTAACGTATACAGCACTACCTCGGTTCTCAAACTCACTAGAACTCAAATTTCTTTCAAGTCGAACAAACCAGTTTGACCTAGAACTCGATCTGAATATCAGAAGTCGAACCATGAACGTTGACCTAATATAAA
>JABFEA020000052.1:4876064-4886891 GCA_019775915.2 Cyphomyrus plagiostoma
CTGAAACGATACTGTGAAATTTCGTTCTTTTTATTTTGTTTTATTTTCAAAATTTTTTTACTTGTTTCTTTTTTTTTAAATTTTCCCAAATAAACCCCCCCCCCCCCCCCCCCATCGTGACTTTGGTAGACTCGTCATTGACACCTTCGAAACAAAGGTTGTGTTATATTAATTTTAGGATTGGTTTTTATCTCGTCACTGGGAAAATTGAAGCGCTCTATTAAAGCTGAGATGTTAATTTAATGAAACGTGGATTGAGAAAAACCCATCAGCTAATGCGAAAATCATCTCTGCTGTTCCGCACACACTCTTAGGTCCTATGACAGCAACATCATTAAGTTCCTTTGAAGGTGATGAATGGAAAAAAGAATGAATTGCCTTTGCCTCTCATATTCCATACTCCTTTTTCTGTCTCGCTGAATGCAATCTGAAATACAATTTGCAGCATACTGTGTGCTCAATTAACGCCACACTGCAAGTGTGTAAAGCACAAAACACCCTGTTCTCCTTTTTAAAAAAGTTAAACGACATCCAGGTTGTCTTACTGGGCAGCTTCTTCGTAGCTACTCCAGTGACCAGGCAATAATGCAATTTTTGAAAAACCAAGCACTTCCAAATAAAAGGAAGGATTAGAAACTTAAAAAGTGCTATCCATGACCAAACGGAATTTATAAAGAATCTTCTAGTAAGACAAAACATTTTGTAGCTTCTGTGGGGACGCCGCGGATGAGCGGTCTGATTCCACTGAGATACTAGATCGTTTAAGACTACAAAATGAAACAGTTGATCTTGTCTGACCTGCCAAAGGAACACACACAGCCCCAAGCTATTGCCAAGAAAGATGAGACAAACGAAACACAGTGAATACAATTAGATCAGCAAAAAAGGCTTGCTGGGTCATCTTGAACTTCACTCTCTCTGTCCCTTTTGACTTCTCTAGAGATCATGTTATCGCTGGCAAATGAAAAAGGACTATGGCAACCGTGATGATGTCACCACGGTAACCAGCGATGACCTCATAGTGCTGCTCATCGCTCAGCTTTCATACAGAAGACACTGAAGAGTTGAGAGAGAATGTAACTTATAACTGCATCTAACAAGCTGTCTACCTCAAGTTGATTGCGACGCTTCGCAATGCCCTATGACATCTCCGCTGAATAAATAAAACATGCAAGCCAAGTGTTTTCACAACAAATGGCAGTTGAATAGTATTATATGAGGCAGCTGAATCTGTAACCTATGACATTCAAATTATGACTTAAAATGCATAATAAAGTGGTAATTACAGAGCAATTTTCCTGTAGCAGCGCATCCTGTGTGTCAAATCGACAGGTTCTCAAAGGGTGTAGCAGTGCATGTCAAATTCAATTCAATAGCCAAAAAAAAACACACTTAATGACATCGTGCATTCATCTGCGAGTAAAACGACTGTTTCATTTTCCTTTGTTATTTTTTTTTTGCTGACATGCTGACCTCTCACATCGGCTGGCATCGGACGGAACGTTTTATGTATCCATAAAATGAACACACAAGACGATGCAGGGCGCATAAACAAAACAGTGTGTAAGTCTAAAGCAAATCATATACTGAAGGGAGAGTATGCAGACATGTCTTCACAAAAATCACCTGAATTTACAACTGTAAGCAAACAGATACTGAGTTTAAAAAAATAAATAAATAAATCACAGTATGGCTACGAATGAGATGCCTAAGATTGACTTTGGTTTTCTGTTCATCATTTCGTAGCAATTAACGAGTCACCATCACACTGTTAGGCTTACCAGACAGTCAGTAGACATTACAGAAATCCGGAAATACTGTCAACCTACTGAAATCTCACATCCTTGAGTTTGTGCCACATCACGATCGCTGACAACTCACTCGCAATCATTCCTGTGCTTTCTCAAATGTGCTATATATGCATATAGAGAGACATTTAGACCAATATAGTTGAATATGATCATAAAAATTGAGCACCACTGATTATTATCGCTTACCACTTTGATCCACCCACAGAAGTACTACGCAATCCACATTTTTTTGTAGGTTGTGAACGCTACTCAGAAACAGACCCTTAGAATAGTGGTGGGGAACTTCGTATGTCATTAGTGTAAAACGTAAGTGTGGACACACATAATTAAATCGGAAGCAGTATTCACTTTATTGACCAAGCATACCTGCATGTGTTGTCTTGGTAGTATTGTTGTATATATTCAGAAACAACATGGAGCATAAATTAATTTTTAAAAATAGAAATAAGACCAAATAGCTTTATATATATGAGCTATTGTGGAAAAAAATCAATACAGATTACAGTTAGTTGGCTCATTGGAGTTTTACATATGCAAAAATGTTCTGAAGGCAGAAGGAAAAATGATTGGGTCAGAGAGATAACCAATCAAATTGTAAAAGAGGTGGGTCCAAGCAAATAGAGAACGTAGGACCAACCAATCAGATGTCTTGGTCTCCCCTCCTCTAGTTGCTGGGACCTACATCCTCTACAATCTGATTGGTTGTATCAAAGATATGCAAGTTTAAATATTGCTTAGAGCCAAGTTCCCAAATAAACGCCACAGTTCTGGCATAGTCCTACCTTAAGTCTTTCTGACACACCGTCATTGAAGCTTATGGTGAGTTCCTCCACCTTTGGAAGCTTCAGCTTGCCCTTATTCTTCTGGTCAGTCTGATACTCAGTTCGGGTTTTGACAACAACCTAGAGGGGAGACGACCACAATGACACACCAAGAGTCTGTTTCAGGTCATGTGTTTGGGATGGTCTTTAAAGTCAACAGCACTCCTAGACCAGCGACAAAGTCACACATAAACTTTTACATATGGGTGAATTTCTATACTGGCTGTAACGAATTACTATGCACTCTGCTTCCTGACTAAGCCCTGTCGTTACCAATAAGAAGAAAACGTTTTATAGAACTATTTGCAGTTTGACGCCATTGTGCTGCCAGCCCCCAGCTTGTGGCAAAAATTGTCGGGGGAGAGGGTGTCGCAGCTCAAGTTCCCTCAGAAGATGTTGCCCTAGATGATCGCGGACACAGCCGTGCCCAGGATTAGCCTGGCTATTGCAGGCCCAGAACTTACTCAGAAGTGAAATTAGGAAAAAATATATTTCACACCTTAGAATAGATTTCACACTCTTTTTTTGTTCTTACAAATACATTTCATACACATTTCTATTAAGCAGTGTAAAAAAAAACAAGTATGCAGTTAACAAAACTACCACTTTGAGACAGATAGAAACCATTTCACATACCGATTGTCAGATTCATTTGTCTGTTACTTTCCAATTTCTCCATTATACAGGGCAGATAAATGGTTTGTAGTAATGGATAATGTTTCTTCTCTGACTTTCACCAGTGAATTACCATTAATTTTTTTTGCCTATTTGTCTGAGTGCAGCTCATCGCCGTTTGCAGAATGCAAACAAAGCCTGGTTGTGTCTCTATAACCGTAGCCATGCACATTCACCCATTTACAGGCTACTCAAATAGCCTCATACTGTTTTGGTTATATTTTACTGGTTGAGCAGCTGCATTCGTCCCAAGTAACACACAACTGAGACAGCAGCGTCATCCAGTCCTGGGAGCGACTGGAGATTAAGAACTTTGCTTAGGGATCCAATGGTGAAATCCGCCAAACGCTGAGATTTGAACCAGCGACTCCCGGGACAGAGACACGGTGTTCTAACCCAGTGAAGAGCACACCACCCACTGCTAAAACTTTGGGATTCCATGAATCCCTTCTACTTAACATAAGTTGAGGTCTGAACACTAAGTATAATCTTTTTCAGTAAATAACCTAATAAATCAAAAACGAATTATGCAAATTACTATGCAAATGCGATATTGGAGGAAAATGTCACATGACTGACCTGAAACTATAAAAGCCACTAAATTAAATTATGATTCAGTAACTACCCACCCTGGCCTACTTTCTACCCCTAATGTTGCCTTGGTTACTCGTTGACAAACACGCCTGCCCGTGTAAAGGTTTACTACGGAAATGGGCAGAAAATACTCATATATAATATAGTTTTCATTGAAAGCAATTTAGAGCCGCAAAATGGGATTAATGATCTTTTTTTTTTTCCTCTTTCCTGTGGATCTCCCTGCGGAAGGCTGTCTAGTATTACATTATTAGGCAGTACTGACCAAAATGTCTGAAGACGTAAAGCCAACTTCATTGATCTCTGATTGCATCATTTTTAGGTCCCTTTTAATGCAAGCAGTGCTTAGGCCTAGAGGCTGCCACGGTGTTTAAAATTCATTAATTCCCCCTACTTCAATCCAAATATTATAATCACCAAACACACCCTAGCTAGCACACTTTTCGCCTCGGCAACCATAAGGTGGGTCTTGCTTTCTGTACCCTTATTGTTAATACTAAAGAAAATGTACAACTTGTACTATAATACACTCGACGGTTTGTCAGGCAGTCTTTAGGATAACAGCTTTTTTTCGTGACAACTGTTGTGTCGAAACGGGGAAGCGTGACGTCACCAGACCCTCTCTGCTGTACAGTCTTTAACAGAAACTCCTTCTGTCTGGGAAATGTATCCAGAAATTCAATCTCTGCTTCTTAATCTGCACTCCAATATCACAGAATATGACACTGATGGTGATCTCTAAAGGTGCCGATAATCATTATTTTTCCTAAATTTGAAGCGTGTCCCAAATTATTTTCTTCTGCTTGGTCCACTTTTACCCTGTTTACACGTCAAAATACTACAATTTTCTAGCCCCGTAATAATTGCTGTGGTAAATTAGTTATAGAATAAAATCATTTTAGTACATTGTTGGATCTTTCGTGTATTGTATGAAAATTCTATTCCAGAGCCCTGTTCAATTCTATGGTATTGCAAGTATTTATAAATATTTCTACAGGGACAGTAGCCACCAAATGCAGTTTATTTACAACAGTAGCATTATTTCCAAGATCGATTTAACGTTTGCCTTTGTTGTTCTGGTCTTGAAAAGCGAAAATCGATTGTCATTTATTTATCACTTTATTAACCCGGCGCAAATTTTAAACAATGCATTGCATTATCCTTTGGGGTTGAAACATCCCCTGTGAGACAATGATGATTCTTCCGTTACAGCCTCATTACCCTCTAACCTGCGCCTGCCGCAGGTCCCATCAGATAAAATACAGGAAACGGATCCCCTAGTCTAGCAAACAAGAGGCTGGCGTCCAAGCTAAGAGCAACTCAGACCGTTTCCATCGGGCTCCGGGAGGGAAGCGTGCGACGCACGAAGTATTAAAAGCGTAGCAGCGCTCATGGTCCGAAGCAGCCTTCCGCATCCATTCAGGGTACTGCCACCTAAGTGCGGGGGTTATTACCGGCGAGCAGACAGGCTCCTCTGACACAGCCTGGTATTTCTCAGGAAGTCTGTAAACCCAGAAATTAAATAATGACGCATCCTCAAATAACACCGATTCCCATGACAATTACCGTAATGATCTTCTCCAATCGATGCTGTGCTTGAAAAAAAGGTTTAAAAAAAAAATCACGTATTCTAATACAATTTTAAGCTAGTACATGTAATTCACAGTGAATATTATGCAATATTATATACAATACATACAATACTAAATGTAATACTAAAATTTGTTTAAATGTAGCCCTAATAACCGTTAACATTGGAGAATAACAGTGAGTATAATTCTTTACTCTCCTTCCTTGTTTACCAAGAGCAGACGCTGTGTTAATCAAAATGAACTGTACGTCTTTACATATGCAGATTGTCCAACGGCATATGTCAATAGCTGTGGGTAACCCTGCATATATTTACGGATTCAAAAAAAATGTAATTAAGGCCGATCTGTTGTCTATTGTTTGGTGATTCGTGGAGCAGGGTGCGCGCACATAAGGCGCGTCGCCGTTTCAACATGTGTAACTTAAATTATATATATACTGGGGTGAGTCCGCTCCGCTTCGTTCACTTTCAACAATGACCGGCAGTATTAGAGACAGACGTATTGTAGGACTGATGAAGATGTGCAGTTCATAGCTTTGTCATTAACATAATGACACGGTTGTTGGTTTAACGGCCAGACAGACGGCGCGTACCTTATCTGGCGCCGGGTATTGTAGATGGTTCACGTCCAGGGGCGTGATGAGCGGCACAGTCTGAAATCCATCCTCCGCGCTGGCCGGTTTGCTCCCTTTGTCTTGTAAATTAATTCCCAGTTTAACCATCTTCTAAAAATCCCGGTATTTCACTATTCACTCTAGAAAAAAAACAAATAATCAAATATAAATATTATTCCACATACTAATAAACAGCAGATAAAGTAGAAAAGGTCCATTTTTTACTCAGATTATCGTAGTCGTCTTGGAAAAATCGTGAAAGTTAAGGTAACTCGAGGTATCAACTGATATTAGAGAGCAATTAGAAAATTGTACTTTCCCCACAATATGCTGAAATGCTATAACCGACTAATCAACTAGTTTACGGATTACTATAAATAAATAAAATATTGAAATGCAAATAGATGATACACAGTCCAAAGCCACAATTGCATCGCTGCGTCCCTTCAAATCACACAGCAAAACATTATCATGCATACTTACTGACACAGACACTATTGTTCGCAGCGATTCCTTCAGACGGTCTATTGTTGCAGCTGGGCTGCGTTTTACTGATGAAACCGAGGAACTGCGTTACGAACTGTGTTGCAACGATTAGTAATTGCGATTATATTTCAAAGACTTGCGAAGAGTAGCTCGGCGATCTCGAGTGGTGAACAAGCCTGCAGATGCTGGGGGCTCTCGCAGAACAAGCCCATGCGAAGACTGCCCGTGGTTACACTTTGCTTCCAAAGCCGCTAGGAGGAGCTCAGCGGGGGTCCGCAACATGCAGCCCCCGCCGTTCGTTAGCCTGTCTCGATCGCCACCTGCCGGCCACAAGCGTGACGCCCTTCGCTTGAGACGTGCCGGGCGCAATTCGCGCACTAAGCAAATAGCATGGAATTGCTGTAACTGTGCTTGTCATGTATTACTAAATGTTCACATTTGCTGTGTTGCACACAAAGGTATTAGGCCGACTGGTTTTATTTCTACGGCTTATGGCTGATTATTACGGCCACAAAAGATCTTGCCGCATCTGATACCTGGATTTCATGTAATTGTACCTATACACACAAACACTGGAATTTGCAAACCTTCAATTATGTTAATGCAGTTTACAAAAGGCTGCATCCACTTGACACCACTTCTAAAATTTGAATTGTTTTTGAGGAGTATCGTTTCTGGTTAGTTATATGCTAAAATTGTAACATGTATACTCTTACGTCACAAATTCAGCCGTTACCACTCAATCATTTAATAATATGAAACACCTGTTTAATCATTATCCAATTACACGAGAGCATTTTCGCACTTTTAGAAATCAAAAATTGACCTGAACGGTAAATATATAATGGCAGTTAAATGTACACCCATATATATTTTTGATTTTGATTAAATAATTTCAGTGGTCCTGGTGTGCAAAAGGACATCCAGGCTTATCTAGCCGTGTAAGAACTAACCATCTCAATACAAGGAGAGGGCAAATTGGACGAAGTACCGTAACTAATTAATTTAGTCAAATGCCTAAGTGCTTCCGTAACGTAAAACCCTGCAGACTGTTGGCTGTCCAGACCAAGTCTGAGAACCATTATTAAAACATAGACAAATGCGAATGAAACTAGACCGATACGTTAATTACGAACCTGCCAGAGGAGGGCGCTAAAATTTGTTTTATTGCAAGTAACTGCAGTATTCATATCGAAAGATGGTTGAACTGTTTCACTAAGGATAGAAATCGGTTTTATACAATAGAGAACGCTGGGTTTCTTACGCTTTCTGGCTGGGACATGATTTTGTGTTTTGGTCTCTAGCAATCATTTTCTGAATTCTGCTGACAGTTACCAGTATCTGTGGAGATACAATAATAACATTTGTATTTGAAAGTAACTAAGAAGATAACCAAGGCCCGTGTGTGTGTGTGTGTGTGTGGGGGGGGCACTCACTACAGGAAGTGAGTCCAGCTGCCCCATGTTGTCACAGTTAACTTTTATTCATTCAACATTTCACATTACAAATATTTAAAAATGATGCATACTGTTATAAATAGTTGGCTGCAAACAATTAAATAACATTAGATTTCGTCTCATTTCACTAGCACTTCTACAGACCAACCCCTAAAAATATGGACATTTGTATGACATAACTTAATTAGAAACAAAATACAAAAATACAAACTTATAAATGTAAAATGACAAAATTAAGGTGATATCTTAAGTAAAAATGCTATTAATAAATAACCTTCCCATACACAGTTAAAAACTAATGAAATTTAGCTATTAAGTAACATCATTAACAAATATTTAATCTTTTTTTTTCCTTCTGAAAATGTGAACCATATGTTGTGGTAGCACAATATAGAAATTAGTAAAAACTAGACACTTTAACATATTAAAAGCTTCACCTCAAAAATATAACACAAATCTGATCAAAATTATAAAAAATAATTACATTCCAATTAAAAATATACCAATAAACTGCTAAATACATTGATATAATTACAATGCAATCAATCACAGTAGCTTGAAATAAAATAAGCAAATGGGCACAAAAACCTAAACTTTTAAAAATAACTTCAATTATTTATATTAGTACAAATAGTTTTAATTTTTTTCCCATTTTTACAAACACTAGCATGAAAAGGATTACAACAGTAGAAAATGACTGTGAAAAACATTAACATCTTCTTTAAATGTCTGCAATTAAAAATGGCATTAAAGAATTACATTGCAAAGGACTCTTTATCTAGAGGAGGAAAAAAACTTCAAATAAAAAGTATTGCACATAACAACTTGAAGTTAACTTGCAACATTTACCACATTCAAGTCTTAAAGTGCCCTTTCTCTAAAGGCTCAGTACCCAGAAAGAAAGGTGTATGAGTGATCAAGTCTTTTAACAGTGTCCTATAAGATTCTAAAGTCCTGCGCTGTAAAATTGATTTAGAGTTCTCTACAAGTCCTGCAGAGGGGCTGTGTATGGTGAAGGCAGAGAGATTAACACATTGGGAGGGGTATGGGGGCGGATTCCTTAATAAATTAAACATTTAGAAACATGTCTGGTACACAATCACAACAATTAATTTCAGCTCATTAAGCTTATTTCTGTAATTATTTCATTTTTAATCATGCATGCTAAGGATTACAATAGGAGCTAGTTGGCAGTTCAAGAATATATATTTTAAAATGCTGAAATATCTAAACACCTAACATCCATTCCTCTGATACGCGACAGCCTAACACGAACCAAATTTGCATTCTTATAGTAACTCCAGCTATTTTGAGGGAGGAAAAAAACAAAACGAAACACACTTGCGTCCATCTAAAACTGACAGGTGCTGAAGAGAGTTTGACATTAAATTTTGTGTAACTTGTTGATGTCATGCTCTAAGATGCACTTTTTTTTTTTTTTTTTAATTCCCCGCTTGTTCAGAAACGTCTTGTGTAAAAGATCGGAATACACTTTTGCTCTTTCCTCTGCAGAACCAAAGTCATACTGACACCAGAACACTCTCCGAGATGGAGACTCCTCAGCACTGAAATGTATAAAAAGCATAATAGAAAATAAAATATATTAAAACCACTCTTTCTTTTAAATGAAATTTACCATAAATGTAGATCTTTCAGTAACAAAAGTACAAAAGCTACCTTTCACAATGTGAAAAATTGAGGTATTGCAAAAAGGAGTTTTCCCCATTAGTGAAAAATGTGCCTAAAATGACTGTTGGAAAAAAAGATTTAGAAAAGTAGTGCATAATAAATGTTTACATGTGCATGACAAAATAATTTTGCTAGAAAACACTGTACCAAAAAATCAGCAGGCCATGTATAAAATAATCACTTTTTCATCTCATAAACAGCAAATTCTTCAAAAAGTGTTAAACTACTAAAGTGTTCAGCCACCGTGTCCACGTGATGAGGTCACGGGAGACCCGGTGTGGCTGAACGCCATCAAGTCAACACGAGGGTAAGTTCTCACTAGTATATTAATAAGTTTTATTTCAGCGCTAAAATCCCTGACAAGTTACATGTTAGCAGATCCAGATACAGTACATCTGTAAATAATCTACAACTACTGTAAGCGTTTGTTTTCGGATTATCTCCAAACAAAACGTCTCCATTTTGACCTTTGGAAATGAGTGGACCGACCTACAGAAAGACTTCTGTCTGTGGCGTTTCTGGACATTAACTGTGCTCAATTGATTTCGAGGCCAATCTTTGGTTTGCTGGAGCCTGTCTCATCTTAGGATAAACCATAAAAATTCAACAAAATATATTTTGACGACAATAGGAATACGTTACAGTATTAATCATGGCGCAACAACCATCTTTGGCTGGAGTTCCTTAAAGCGTCTAGATATTACCTCTGTTTCAGTCGTGGTCTGAATGAGCAACTTGCAGGCTGCAGCACACAGCATGCTATATACTAGCTAGACTATAAACATGCATTAGCTGCGTTGACACAGGTGATACAAAAACGCGGTCAAGCTTTCTCGAGGCGCCTCTGAGGAGAAGGATGCTCTCGTCTCGCTCAGTGGGCCCCACTGTGTCGTGCGCTTGCTCATGGTAGCCATTGCTCCTCCTCCGACATGAGCAGGGGCCGGAGAACCTTCCTCCTATAGCATTTGGCCTCCGACCCAGTTACTCTACGTTCCAGTCATTCTGTAATATCGGAGAGATAAGCAGGCTCAGTCTGGCACAGTCCCTCAGCAGATAGTACCACAGTCTCACAGGTTATCCCATGTTTAG
>JABFEA020000052.1:4886991-4912637 GCA_019775915.2 Cyphomyrus plagiostoma
CGGTTCCCCACCCGTTTCCCCCGGTTTCCCTTTTTTGGGGGTGTGGGGGGGGGGGGGGAGATTTACTCTGAATATACCTTTCCATATTAGCAGCTAAGCTTGAGGTATTAAGTTTTGCATGTCAAAATGGAGAGAACACAAACAGCTGTGATGAAAGCAGTTGTCAAATAATAAAAGTTGTATAACAGAATTTATCTAAATGCACAGGAAGTCTGTGGGTATTATTTGAAAAACAATCAAGGTGATCTAGGTGAGGACTGGGTTTTTGATGTGAAAACTGCACCCTTACAGAAATTGCACTCTTCTCCTTAACACAAGCTACACATCCTTCCGGAAGCAAAATATTCCAGTCGAGCTCGAGAAGACATACTCCGTACTGAAAGGTCAAGGTGTTGCCAATTATACACAAGGTTGGGGTGGGGGGGGGTGGGGGCCGGGATCAATATGCAGCCCTATCAGACCATGAAACGTTTACGTTCATACTGGAAGTTCTCAACTTTGACGTTCACTAAGACATTAAAAAAAAAATAAAATAAAATAAAATCATACACAGTCAGAGGGAAAGGGGGATTCTGTCTTTTTTTTTCTTAACACGTTTGTTTGTCTTAATATTTCTTTTTAAATATATTAAATTAAAAATTAAAGATTAGATTCTAAACTTAAAAAGGAACCAGCAACAGAAAAGTGCATTTATATAGATATATATGTATATGTATATATATATAATCTATCTATGTGTGTGGTTGGGGGCGGGGTTGGGGGCGTGGCAGCCAGAAGCACCGCCCCCGCTTAGTTCCAGCGGAAGGAGATGTGCCGGGGCCGGTCGCCACCCTCCTTCACAAGGGGCTTGTGGAACTCCCGGCCGGCGCGCGAGTGGATGGCCGCCCAGCAATATTCACAGTAATACTGGAGGCAGGTGACATTGGCGCAGAAGAAGGGCGCGAACTTGCCCCCGCAGCGCGTGCCCTGGCACTCGTCACACAGCTGGTCGTCCAAGACGTATGGCTTCACTTCCACCTGCAGGGGGCGGCGTGGGACAGGACAGCGGTTAATACGTGCACAAAAGGAGACGTCCGTCCATTTTCTCGTCCTATGCAGAATCGCAGGGGTCCGACGCCTGTGCCGGGGGCTACAGGTGCCAAGGCAGGGAATGAGCCAAAAAGGGGGCGCCGACCCATCGCAGAAAGGACACGTCTATCATGTTATTTTTAAATATCCTGTGGTGCCCTATAAGAAACATAGCATCTGATAATGCGCGGTGCAACGGCGTTGAAATTAGCTTAGTGTGGTTTAAAGAAAGGGTCAGGATTATTTATGCCAGAGACGTACAGGATCGACATTATATAGCGCGAGAAGCTGAACAGCACCATGCGCCTGCTTTCCTGAGAATACGACCGAGGAGCCCATGATCGGGAGGTTGCCGGTTCAGGCCTCCGCAGAACAGTCACATGTCCCCGGGCCCTCAAACACGGCCCTTAACCCCCAGCCGACGCTGTACCGCCAATCCCCCCGAGCTGCGGAGAGCAAGATGGGGACGGGCCGAGGGGAGAATCCCAATGCACTCGTACCTGTGCAGACGGTAAATGAAGGATTTATCGATTCCTCTATCGTACCAGTCGCATAAACTGCTCGCATTTTGGTAAACGGCACCTGCTATTAGCGACATGGCGCTGGGCATTCGGCTGGGGGCCACACGCGCGCACACAGGGGCCCCCTACACTCACTCGTTTATCGATCTCGCCGTGCTGCAGCTGCACGAAGCGGGCGCTGATGGCCGCGATGTAGCTCTGCTGGTTGGAGAAGGCCACCCGGCCGGCTCCCTTCGGGTACTTCAGCTCCGGGTCGGTGTCGATGCCGGCATAGCACACGCCTCCGTACAGCCTGTCCATGATCATTGCCAGCTCCACTGCAGGCGGAGAGAGGGGCACGGGGGGGGTCAGTGGCCGCTTTGGACCCCCCCCCCTCCCTGTGGGCCTCAAAATCTAAATTAAATCGCAAGCGAATGGAGTCGGAAGATCATAGCTGGCTAGAAGAACATGTCGATTCAGCGTCTGCTAAATAAAGAACCTGTTTATTCAATACTGGGTGTGTAGTGACTGTTTGCAGCCAACAGGGGGCCCTATGAAAATGAGCGGTGGTAAACACAGCCGCTAGAGGTAGTGTGCTGAGGTCCAGTGAGATGAAGCCCTAGAAATGTCTCTGTAGCACAGAGAACAGGTCCTCCCTATCGGGGATCTGATACATTATTAAAAATTACAGTGGCATCATAATTAACGACAGCTATGATAAATAAAACAGGGCCCACCCCCTTTTAGATTACCTGCACGCAGTGGGCGAGGGACACCCCCCACAAAAATCGTCTTCCTGGGGTCAAGGGGCTGTGATCCGTCCATCACAAAGTCACTGTCATTGAGGTTCCAAGGCCGGATCTGGACCTGCGTGCGGACACAGCAAAGTCGGTGTCGGTTCCGTCTAGGGAAGCCAGAGACCCGGCAGCTGAGAGAGGCGTTTACCGGCTTGTCCTTGATGGTGGGGCTGGACACGCACAGGTAGAGCTTGCCGTCCTCCTCGATGCAAGCATCGATCAGGGCCTGCACCGAGCTCTCGTCTTGGAACAGCAGGAAGGCGTAACCTGGGGAGGGACGCGGCACGAGGAAGCGGTCAACGTACACGTGGAGCTGGGGTCAGCAAGATGGCCGCCGTCACCAGGCACGCACTCGCTCACCTTTAGGGGGAAAGTACGACTTGCTCTCCGCTTTGTGAGGCCAGTCGACGAACAGGTGTCCGAAACGTCGGAAGCTGGCGGTAATCTCGTCTGAAAGAGGCAGCGCCGTCAGCCGGCACGTCGATAAAACCTCGCCGCATACAGCCACCCTTGGCATTTTCCCAGGGCGGTTACCACGACTGCGGATTGTGGCGGAAGGCGTGTCGAACGCCTCGCGGAGAAGGACTAATGATGCGGGCCGGACAGAGCCCACGCCGCCGCGCCTGGCTGCTTTGCGGGACTGCCGCCCAAAACGGTGTCCTGCGCCGTGTGCCTGTGTGTTCACGCCACCAAGCTCTTTCAAGATCATCTATTCACGCTCTGACTGACCTACTTTTCCCTCCATTTTGCCCGTCTGATATGCTCTTTTCGCTCCCTTAGCGGAGTGAGAATGCTTCCACCGCAGCAAGGGGCAGCAAGTGAAGTGGATCGATAAACTAAATCCTTTACACACTCCATGTTTCTATGAGGGCCCCGGTCAGGACATCTGGAATGTTCGCCGGCTTTTAAATTCTTACAAATGTAATGAGCAAAAATGGAGTAAAATTTCTTTTGGGAAAGAGTTTTTACATCTTGGTGGAGGAAGGTCAATGGAGGGAGGGTTTGGGGGAACCAAGCAGGCAGCCCGACACCCAGAACGGAACGCCAGTCGTCTTAGCGGACACAGAAACACTGCAGGCAATGCAGAGATGACGCTTCAATCAAGTGTAAGGTGGAGTAGGGATTCGAAACCTCGATCTTTGAGGTGGGAGGTAAGTATTTCATGTAACGGTATATAATCCTGTGCATACAGATTTTTTTTTTTTACCTTCATCTATATCAGGAGGGAGGCCACCGACAAACACCTTGCGGGAATAGCGCTCGACTCGCTCGCCATTCTGGTGGGGGAAGCAGTGGGGAGAACCCAAGCCAGGCAGGCCCTGATCTCCACGCTCATCATCGCCGAAGCTGTCCTCCATGGGGAAAAGGGACGAGTGACCTGCAGAGAGCCAGTCACATGACGCTCAGCCAGCATTCTTATTGGCTGGACATTGCACTCATTCTAAACACAATATGAAATGACTGGGAATGGTGTCGCATCTGTGTCCCATCTGTGTCAGGGCGATAAAACGCAAGACGGAAAACAAAGTCTTAACATTTCGCTCGCATAAGCATCCAACTCACAACCACAAAAATGAAATTCACGAGCACAGAATGAATTAAGTGCACGTGTCATAATAATATGGCGCAATCGGTCTTTTGTTCCTTGCCTGTGTTTCCTTCTTGATTTGAGTGACATCCTCACACGCCAAGCGGCTTACCTTCAGCTGCTCTCTGTTGAGATGTGACAGTTTGGGGGCCGGCCTCACGGTCAGTCGGTGAGTGAATACTACTGGCTGAAGGCTAATGGCTTTGTGACTGACTGCATGCTCATAAAGAGTTAAGCTTCAATATTAAATTATTAGTTTAAGATTGATAAACCATGGTTTAAACCAGGGGTGCCCAACTGCAGTCCTGGGGGGCCGGAGCCCTGTGTATCTTAGTTCTTTCCCTGTTTCACCATAAATGATTCAGCTCAAGAGCTGTGTGGTAATTAGCACAAGGATGTGAATCGGGTGTGTTAAATGAGGGGAAACCAAAAAAACGTGTAGGGATCCAGCCCCCCAGGACTGGAGTTTGACATCCCTGGTTTAAACCTAGCTACCATTCCTCTTCACTTGCTGGTGCTCAAGAACAAGTCGTCCGTTTTACATGAACAATGGGAGTCAGCTCCCATTACACACCTTTTTTTCCCTTTTTGTTAATTAATACAAGACAATAAGAGCAGTCAGCTATTAACATCCCATGCCCTGACAGATGCTGCTGTTCTTCACATTGAAATTAATTTGTTATGTGGCAAACCAGGTTCAGGTGTGATTATGAATTGTTTGGAATGGTTTGTGCTTTGGATAGTTAATTATTTAATTTGATGCGGACATGACAGTAGCATTAGAATTTAGTGAGGGACAAAATGACGGTTCATGAACCATTTGCTGTATTTTCTGACCCCACAAGATGGTGCTCTCTGTTCCAAAAGAGCACAAAGCATGCCCCAAAGCAATCCAAGAGCACCGCTTAAGGCAGGCATGGCCAATCTTATCCGCAAAGGGCCGGTGTGCGTGTGCACGGTTTGTCGCTACAACTCCCTAATTAGGTTAATTATTAGACGACTGACTGGCTGAAGAGTCCTCACACCTGGGTTTGAACAGCTGACCGACAGGTTACCCCAAAAAACTGCACACACACCGGCCCTTTGCGGATAAGATTGGGCACCGCTGGGGGGGTTAAAAGACACAGCAAATGGTTCATGAGATGCCATTTATTCCATCAGTGAATTCTAATGCTGCCGTCATTTATACATACAGACTAGAAGCACTGCATTTAATGTTTGTAGCAAAATGGTCATTTACAACGTTCAATATACAAGTAAATGTGATATTTTTACATTAATGTTCTTAGCAAACAATTTTAAATAGTAATGATGGTATTCTGGAAATTACAATGTTTAGCATAATTACATTGCTATATTTGGCTGAATTATAAAAGCCAGAAGACTAAATGAACAGCCATTCGGGAACTGAAAGAGCTGGCAGTTTTTTGCTGAGCCGAACCAAATGAATGATCCGACTTACTAAAATGAGCCGGAATTCCCATCACCATCATCGGCAATCTTGGTCTTCCGCGGAAGCTTTTCGTACCGCACGGTCAAATCACAAATCCAGGAGCCGTCAACCAATAGCATTCACAGACAGGTGTCCATGACCCGCCCCCAAACCGTCAAAACAAATTCATCTCCAGAAGAGGGCAGCCGAGGATAATCCACTTGGCACACAAGCATATGTATCAAATCAAAAAAGCAAATAAACATTCGAGAAAGGAAAAAGGAGTTTGAGCACTATACTACGACAGGCACACACAATTCTTTCTGTGCTCGCGAGTTTCATATTTATGCTCGCAAGTGGAATATTTACCCATGTGAAATGTTACAACTTGCAGGTTTATATTTTCCACTGTGTTTTATTGCCCCTCGAGTTTCGACATGGATGTGACGCCATAATTCTGTTTCATTTCTGACATTCCTAGAGCATTAGTATGACTTGGCATTTACAGCGCACAGAATGTGCAGCTGGCTGTTCATACCATCGTGTTCAGTGAGCCATGACGACACACCTTCTGCACTCTCAATGGCTGCCAAGTCACACCTGAATGCGCTCGGGGCGGTGCCCGAAGATGACGCGAACCCCCCCCGTGCAAACCAGGCTGGGCTACAAGTAATCCGGCTTTAACCCTTACTTAATGACATTGAGGGGGACCCCAAGCGTACCATGTGAAGTCAGGCTAATTTAAATGGCTGCACAAAAATATCCACCCACAAACATTCCCGTGCAAATTAAAAGTACGGAATTTTCACTTAAATTTCACTAGTACGGGCATAAGCACAATCAAAAAAGGACAACTAAACCAAGGGACAAGGAGACAGAGAAATGGGGATTTATAATTATAATCTGGTCATTCAAACACGCGTGCACACACACACACAAAATCACATTTCCTATAACATACGTCACTCGTACACCTTTAAAAAAAAAAAAAAAAAAACATGCACCACTTTCCCAGCAACCACATTATTTCATTACCTCGCCGCCGTCCGTAATTCCTCGCTGCGTGTAAGATAAGAGAAACGGCCCCGTGAGTGTGGGCAGCACAGAGGATAGAACAGAGCGCTTTCATTACACATTGGAAACATGGGCAACACCTGAGACCTTCAGGTGACAGATTTCGGAGTGGGGGGGGGGGGGGGCACATCAGAGCTCACGCCTCTCAATGTTCGGGTCCTGCTGGCCCATGTTCAGTCACTGCACACACCTAAGATGGGCTCCCTGACCATATAGCTGGGGGGTGGCCCCACCCAGCTGCAGTGTGTCTACACGCCTCATCAGTTGCTGGGATGAGTGCCACCTGCTCTTTAGGACCACAAACCTCCCCCCCCGCCCAAATCCTCAGAGTCAGGTTTTTGGGGGGGTTCGCGGGCGATTCCGGTCTGCGCAGACGCCACGTGCCGATGCCAGCAGATTCCAGAACACGGCGAGCGACAGCCAGCGCGTCGGGTTAAACTCTGTTAGCTTGCCTCCTGCTCCCGCTCACATGCCGAGTGCTTACAGAGCGTTGGCGAACCTCTAATGTGCGCCAGAGGCAAGGGAGCTCACGTACACGCTAAACACAGACAGTGCATGCTGGGAAACGTACACACACCAAACAGGCCAGAATGGAAGCTTCTATTAACACTGAAGCAGGAAAGTGTCTAACATTACGCAGAACACGCACCCACTAGGAGAGCTGACATTGCAGGACTGTATAAAGATGTTGTTTGTTCCTGCTGTTCTGAATGGGCTGGGTCCCCATCACGTGATTAGTGACACCCTTAATTCCCACTCACCGTTTATGGGCAATGGACTGTCCCCCCCTGGGTGAGTGAATCCAAGCCGACCTGAAACGAGAGGAAGAAAATAAAAAAAAACGAGTCGTTCTGTAATTAGAGCAAACCCTTCAGCACTGTTGGCTCAGCGGGTTAGGATGCTGCGTCTGTGATCAGAAGGTCACCGGTTCAAATCCCGCAGTCAGCAGAGCTATACCACCACTGAGTCCTTGAGCGAGGCCCTTAACCCGCCTTCCCCCCCAGGGACTATCTGATCCTGCTTTCTCAAAATATACGCTGCCTTCAATAGAAGCATCTGCTGAATAAGAACGAGAAAAATGCATTTAGAAAGTGAGCAGATGGAAGACTGTCCAGTGTCTCCTTTATTTTGTTTGTTTTGATTTCTCATAGAAAATAAT
This sequence comes from Cyphomyrus plagiostoma, assembly GCA_019775915.2. Lineage (NCBI taxonomy): Eukaryota > Metazoa > Chordata > Actinopteri > Osteoglossiformes > Mormyridae > Cyphomyrus > Cyphomyrus plagiostoma. Next base: position 4,894,610 of record JABFEA020000052.1, read on the forward strand.
TCTTTTCTTCTCAGACACGGCCTAGGAGGGGAAGGATCTGCCATGTTCGGGGGGGGGGGACTATCTTTGTCCTTGGGTCTTCACTGCCCTTCGGGGTATTTATCCGTGCATAGGGAGCTACAAACTATGGTCGACTTCTCTATAACATTAAAAAGGTCACAGCGACAACGCCAAGTGACCCATAGGACCTTGTCATCGAAGCCAGACATCCTCAGCGAAGGACCTCTGATGGAAGTGATTAGGAATTGCCATAACGAGTAGATGTTTGTTTACATCATAGGTCACTAGTCTGAGGAAACAACTTATTACGTTGGCCCTACGTATAGCCTAGGTGTAGCTGGTTAATATTTTATAAGGCTGAACAATTGTTCGTGACATTTCACAACAAAAATGGGTTAATGAAAAACAACTCACTGAAACACACAGGCCTGTATAATATTAGTATACAATAGTTTGCAGTACAACTCAAACAGTAGCTATACAGTTAAAAATAAAGCAAAAATATCACACGACATTTTAAAATAGCTAACGACCTTAATTGTTGGAAGAGACTATTAAGCATCGGAAAATATTTTTAAATAATCCTGGGAAGAAAATAGAGCAAAACGTTAAGAGTTCTATTCAGAACCAGAGCACGGGGGAACACAGACAGACAGGCAATCATCCATAACACAGAAGAACCACGCCGTCCACCGAAAAGGCCCAAGCTGCCAAATATAGGCTGAGAGAATCATTATCCTTAATCCGCAGGCAACTGGCCTAAAGCACTGGTCGGCGGCAGCATCAGAGTTGTCACCTTAGCCAGTGCGGACAAAACCGGGTCTCATTCCCAAAATGTGCGCAGATCTGCATAAAGGTTTACTGCTATCCAGGCCGACATCAGGATCCTGTCATGCCTCATGCCATGGAGAATTCCATGTGCATGAACCGAGACTGTCACTACCCAAGCGTCAAGGGATCGGTGACACAACTGGCCCGAGAATGACTTCTCTCTCTGCCGGGATGCCATCCAGCACCATCTGGCTGTGGAGACGCTCCCGGGGTGAGGATATCAGAGAGGAGAGCACCCGTTTTAAGGGTCTTCACTCTAAACACAAAGTTTAGCGAGGAGAACGTTCGTTTCCATGCATCTTTCAAATGGAATCGAGACGGACGTTCCGGAAATTAAATGCCCAAATCCGTAATTATACCACGGGATACGGTGCAATTGCTACACCAGCACAGTGCTTAGCAGCCACCATGCAAGCGGCGAAGGGGAAGCATCGTTTACAGCGACTACGGTAACACGTCCGTCCAACGTGAAGCAGAACCGAGAGGAGACGCAAAAACAGCGGCTTAAGGTCACCCATATCAGTTAAAGTTAAAACAGGTTAAAGCTGCTCAGCTATCCATTAACACGCCTTGTCAGAAATTGATGGCCACGTCGCTCGCCGGCAACCCAGTTCCAGCCAGCTGCCTCGACCTAGCGAAGCGGCGCTGCGCAGGAAAGGCAAGGGTTCAGCGGGATTTTAGGTCACTGCAGATGGGTTTCACGTTGCGTCATGCCCTGTGCCGTCGCACACCAAAAGGGCGGCCGCAAGCAGCTGCTCATGAAATTAACCTTGAGCAATTCTCCAACAGCACCTCGGAACACATAACAGCCATTTAAAACAGAGTGAACTTCACAGGCCGATTATGTGATACTACCACATTACCTGCTATAATTACGGCTTCAGTTTACTGGTCACATTACACTGAAAATAAAGATGCACTAAATGAATGTATTGCAAGACCAGTTTAATGGGCTGAAAACAATTTAGTCATTTGAAAAGGTTTCCAATTCAATTCCCTGTTTTGGACATTTGGCAGTTATTTTTTGATTCTGCATCATAGACAATTCCCCAGTTCTGTACAGAGGCTGGACAAGATGAGTTTTGTAGAAAAACAGAACCAAATGTTTTGTTTCCCCATATCTACAGACACACACACACACAGACACATAGACACACACACACACACAATAAACCGTATTTTAAGGGCTCTGTGACTGGTCCATTTAACAAGTTTGGGCAGTTGTCATAACCTACACTGTTTGCATTCACGTGGGGCTTAAGTGGGGGTTCTGTTGACACCCCAACAGTGTCCTCTGTGAACCCACACACCACGGAAAGCCTTATCTGAGTTTACAGCAGCCACACGCAAAAGTTAAAGCTGCAGGGCTCGAAAAGCCATTTGCACAGTGCTGCCACAAATAAGCAGGTCACTTCACTGCTGTTACTGACCTGCCGGATCATTCTGCCCCAAAAAAAATAAAAAATTATTTTCCAATATAAGGACCTAGTCAGCCGTCACATTAATGGAGGAAAAGCTGACAGTTTACTGTAAGTCTAAATTATAGAAACGTTGAATGGAATTCTGTATTTTTAAAAAAATCCAGTGTAGCTATACACATTAACAAGTAGAACAATGGGTCACTGAACATGCACAGCATTCTCCAAGAAAAACCAATAAAATAAGCCTGAAATTGGTGACAAGCCAATGTTCTGTCAAAGAGGCGGCGTCGCCAATGGCGAGAACCATACCTTTGAGGGAATCCTGCTCTGCCCTCATGATGTCGATCAGCGAGTTTTCCAGGGAGTGCATATTGAAGCCGTCGAATGACCTGCCGCGATCCGGCTGAAATAGAAAATTTGATTTTTTTTTTTTGCGCTATTTTTTTTGCTCCTTCTCTCAGATGTCCAAACACAGACAGCAAGCCCTCAGCCAAAAACGACACGGGCAGCGATATGAACGCAAAAGCAACTTCCAAAACAACAGAGTACATCAGTCCAGTAACCTGCACCAAGTTTACAGCCTTTACTGTAGGCTATACTCTTAAGAAACAGCCGATTCAGCAACCTGGGTGTTTCACCTGCAATCAGATGTTAGTTAGACTAACATAAGCAAACCAAAGGCTACAAATCCACTGCTGAAACATTTTTCTTCCCAGTTGCTTCCCAGTATAACACAGAACTACACAATATTGTTGTTAAAACAATCATTCATCATAAAACAATCACACAGGATGTAAACTATGCAAGATTCCGTTAAATGTGTCATTAATTCCGTTTCATGTTTTTCTACATAAAACGCTGAGCTGTGATGCTAAACTGAACTATAACCTAACATTGATTGTCTGCAGTTATTTTTTTTAAACGTACGACTTAATGTGAGTAATTCGGCTGAGCAAAAAAGGGTGTGAACACTTTTTTTATTATGGTTCCTCACTTTGCTGAGCTGACACAGCATCCTGGAAGTCCTGTGTTATAAATAGTTGATCTTACGTGCTTAACCCAATACAACAAGCACAGACAACCTTGTCCCGTACGTCATCTTTAAGGGATATGAATTAAAAAAAAAAAATACTTCCAGGACAATTTTTCTATAGCCAAATCTAAATCTGTCCCAGGAGACAGTTGCAACACAAAATTACTGCTCTGATCCATTTGAGTGACTATTCAGATATAAACTGGAGAACTTTCGAGAAGAGAGAAATTTAACTTAACGTGAAGCAAGGCTGATGTTTTATAACAAAGCAGCTAGACTTGCCTCAATATGGGAAGCACAACACCAATGCAAAGTGGTATACAAGACACCTGTATTATGGGTGTCATAAAATATAAATGAACACTGCACTGTTACATGGGCCCAGTTCGACTTTTCGTCATACATCATTACGGAGATCTGCCTGTGCTTAGGTGACACCAAGGAGACACGATATAAGGATGGAGCATTTGAATTAACACACGGACAATGTCAAGGCTAAACTAATAAATACAGGCAGGAGGTTCTAAAATCTGACATGGCTGATGTGGTGTTTCCGGGCGGAAGTATTTTGAAGTCCTCCACAGCCTATTAAACTTGGTCTTTCAAGGATTTATCCAGCAGAAGTCACAGGAGCGTGTGGGTAAACAGGCAACTCTTCAGCCATGTTCTTCCACTTCGTCACAACGTTCTGGCTGCGTGCAGTCTCAAATGACACATGGTGGTATGGGGGGGGGGGGGCGCTCATGGTATTAAGCGATCTGCTTTCAAAACGTTGTGTGGCATGAGCTGCGGATACGCTTGTCACTCTGATGACACTGCTTGCAACTCGCCCTTTGCTGAGCACTGTTGCACAGACAGTGAAGAGAGCTTGCCAGAAAAGCCAAAAAAATGCAACATTAGAGCTGCGAATGCCAAGATAAGGACCCGTAGGCAAACTTAGCTGGAATTACAATTTGAATTTAATTAAATTCTCTCTTTAGGTCTAACCATTTTCTTCTTGACAACAGATCCACACTTAAGCAGGTGTCCATTTCCCCTTCAAAATTAAACAACCACAATGTTTTATTACCGTTTGTCCATTCATTTTGTCATCAGAATTTATGACCTTTCATCACCTTTTCCACTTCAATAATTTCAAGTTGTTAGGACTGGGGAAAAAGGCAGACTTTAATATATTATTATTCAAAACAAATATAATCTGACTGTATGCTAGCCAACCAATTGCTTTTGAATGGTCAGACGAAAAACACTGGTTTGGCTTTGATGAGACACCGACATGAAATTAGAAGAGCAACAAAATTAAACAAAGGGAAACAAAGAAAACTAAACACTTCAGGCATTATGCTTTACACAGCGAAATCCAACTTTTGCACAGTCTTCATGCTGAGAATAACCTAGTACCCTCAGACCAACACGTGGCTCTGCAACAGCCACGGAGCATGTGATTCACAGATATGTCGGCTATTTTCCTGCCCTTGCAGATTCAGTTCCACGCTGAAAGACGTCAGTTGACCAGAAACAAAGCCAGCCGGGGCATAAAATAAATAAAAAAAAGCAGGCAATCAGGGTAGCTCCTGTGTAACAGGAACAACTGCTTCCATCTTTTAAACCAGTGGACTGCATCTGCCTAAATGCAGGTCGGCAAATACTAAAGCCCTAGAGGGACGTGAAAAACCGTTAACAGGATGAACAGGAGAAACACCAACATACAAAAATATGCTGCAGCAGTTAATTTTAGCATTCCCTAATTACCTAGCTGCAATCATTCAGCATTCATTCCTTGTCCAAGTCATATGTCCAAGGTACACTTTTCAGTCTAACGTTGAGAAAGAAAAAAAAATGGCTTCATATGCCACAACACAGTCAAAATCCAACCTCTTCCATATGCAAACCAAACCGGCGATTACTGTTGTCATAGCATCACAGTTGTAGAACGACAACGTCACACTGCAAACAGCAGATGAAGAAAGCTCACCTATTAGAGGTTTTTTTCATTGCAGTATTCCTCATGTGTCATGTGTTTTACAAAAGGTGATACAATCTGAAATGCACATATTGTTTTGTCCGAGCCAAGCCTACTAATTAGCCACAAAGTAACTTGCCACACAATATTTCAAATTTTCAAAATACAGAATGTAGATTAAAAAAATTTTTTTTTAAAAAAAATCGCAAAAGTTCTACTTTTAGCTCACTTGTCATAATTACTTAACTCAGCAAGGCATAGCAAACAGAATCATGGTGGCAGAAGCACATTACTCATGGAGCCCTGTGGCATTTAGAGCAAACAGCTTTGATCCATCATCACGAAGCATCAGTCAAATGAGGCCACAAGTCAGCATTAATAATCTGGTTAGATCTGGCCAAATACTTAAGAGCCCAACACAAAAAATGTATACATTTACATGTATATTTGTCATTTGCATGTCTTTATGTCAGGGTGTGGGTCCTCACCTGAAATGGGAATATATTGTCGCTCCTGTTCATGTTTTCTTCCATCCAAGACTTGGGGTTGAAGCCAGGGCTGCTGCGTGAGTATTTCTGCGTCTGCGTGTGGTTGTTGGGGAAGGTCTTCTTCAGCGGGGAGATTGAGTTGAGGGGCGTCATACCACCATTGAGGGCCCTGCGATAATCCCGGCCCTGAGAGCCCCCCCAGCCCCCATATCCGCCCCCGGGGCTCCAGGAAGTGGTAGAGGGTGATGGTGAGGGGCTTTGGTAACTTCCCCAAGGTGACGGGGGCTTATTCAGATTATTCGAGAGGTGGGGTAATTGGCTAAATGTAGCATTCCGGTGGGAGAAGGCCGGAGGGTGGGGGCTGGCTGGGGATCTTCGGTGCTGTTGGTGTTGGTTGTGGGGGTGCTGGAAATGCGGGTGTGGGGGGTGATGCTGTGGGAGGGGCCCAATCTGGGGAGAAAAGTTGCCCCCGAAACCCGGGCTGACGTGGTGTGAGAAATTCTGGAACAACAGGGGCCCGTTGCTGGCGGAGGCGGCCGGGTTGAAGAAGCTCACATCTTCGTTTATGATCGTCGAGGGGTTCGGGGGGATCGCGGCCGACCAGTTGTTGAAGCCAGTCAGGGAGGAAGATGTGGTGGACTGGGCTACCGTCCCCAGGACTGAGGTTTCCTGGTAATCGAAGCCTGCGAGTACAGGTGATTCCATGCGCAGCTTCTCCTTCCCATTGCTGCCCTCTATCGTGCCGTTCTCTCCCTTGCTCTCCTCCGACGCAGTCTTTTCCAACTCGGGTATGATACCGGTCTCCTGGTGGCCTGGAGACAGTTGCTTTTCTTGCGTTTCCTGCATTTCCTGTTGCTGCTGTTGGACTTTGGGTTTCTCTGACACAAGCATCTCGTCTTGCATGTTGCCATGGGCAGCCGCTGCAGTAAAGAGCCACGGCGACGCACCGTTACTGCCATTCCCAGCAGAATTATTTATAAAAGCTGGACCCGGAGAGGCATTCTGGTGGTGGTGTGGAGGCTGCAGATGCGGGTGACTTCTTACAGGAAAAGCCGACTTGTTACCGGAGTTGTTCTGCACCAGGACTCCAAAGCCGTAATCCCCCATTTATGTTGCCCAATAAAAATTCGCCGACAAATATTATACTCGGTTCGCTTTATTTCCTTTAAGAATAAAAGAGACAAACCACAAAAAACGTCAGAGGGTTATTCACAATGAACTGACAAAACGAGTAGTCATGATTTATTTCTCTGGCTCATTAATAATAACAATGCATGGGTTTGGAACTTAACACCACGTAAATGTATAACCCTGGACGTCACGACACTACGACCGACTACCTAGATAACATCGGGAAAAATGAAAGGTGCTACCCACATATCTGCTAGGCTGGAAAATGGTTATCCTTACACTGTAAACGTTAACATACAAGTCTTAATGTCTAAACCAACTGGCTACTAACAATGTTACAGGGGAAAAAAATGCTACGTCGACCTCAAATTTATTTCCGACAGCTGGCTACTTTGCAAGCTAACTGCTAACCCCACCATTAGCTACCAGTCTAACGCCTGTTTAATTATGCCTCTGCGTAACCGATATCATACATGTAACTAATCACGGACGTACGTGTAACAGAAACGTATTAAAGGTTTTAATTTCCTTCCTTTTCCCTGCTACTGCAAACACTTCCAGACTGCCGGTGACGTCTTCTGTTTGCTCTGGATTATGGCCAGTTCGTCCTTTTTTCGGACGGAATTACATCAAACCTTAAATGAGGCCGCTTCAAAGGGTTATTTTTAAAACTGGCCCGTCGTGCTCTTTATGAACGAAATGACTCCTGTCACCTTTTTTATTTTTTAATCCCCCGACTCCGAAGCGACGGCTCCGCAGAGACGCGTCCCTGTTTCCACCGCAGCAGATCGCGTTGCGCCCGGCCAGAGCCTGAAGCCGATCGGCGCACGGTTCGCGTTACAGGCTGGCGAGCTGCGTTTTTCCTCCCCGAACGTGCCCTGCCTGCTCAATGACACGGCGTCTTTTCGACGAGCAAGCCCGCTAACCTTATTTATTTATCAAACCGAATTTACGTCATCGGCAGCTAGGCTGGTCCCACTGATCCCTTAAATAAAGCCAGTCAACTTGCGCGTCGCTTTCAGTCGGCGTTTGCTGGTATATGCTCAGCTCTAAATGTCATTGTCAATAGTGTCTAAATTACTCGAATTTCCTTCGTTTTGTGGTTGTTGCCGTTTCCTCGTTTTTTTTTTTTTTTTGTCCTTTACTGCGCTTCTCCGCCGCCGTCCTCTTCCCCTCAGAGCCGGTCGAAGTTAAATGACAGCTAGACCAGTCGCGAGATACTTCCGGTTAGACTCCCCGCCCCTCAACCGAAGGCCTCCCACGAGTGGCTGAGGCTTACATGGTCCCGCCGACACCAAGGCACTCGGCGGTCCTTCATTGGTCGAAACACAGAAGGCCGCACCCATTTTACCCCCCATCCAGCGTCAATGCACAATGATGTCTCCACCCCTAAATGTTAGTTTTCTGAGGCATTTCGCCGTTCCTCTGAATTTCTCTCTGGCACTGGAGACAAGAATGAGGGAATCCCAGGGATAAACTGGATGAGATAGGCTTTCCCCGGACAATGGTTGCGGCCCTTTGACAAAATGTAATGCACTAAAGTCCTCTATAATAAGAAATGACCCATCTGCTTGATATATACATTTGTAACCATGAATTTAACTATTTATATGCAATGGAACATATTACTGTAGTCATAATGCTTGTATTCATTGAAGCTGCTGTATTAGATTATGTTTGTCCTTTGTCTGGATGTACATATTGAGATACATCATAATATATTAGTTATTCTAAATGTAACACACTTAGTTAGCCTTCAGAGAAGTATATTGAATTATTTGAGAATTTTCTGTTTTGGCAACACAAAGAGACACCCATGACTTCAATCTGTTACTGTGCACATTATTTCCCAGTTTCCCAGTGAAGGACTAGCCTAGACTAACTTTGAGTTACAATGATCAATCTCCATTGAAACGGCAGTTTAGTCCAAGACTAGTCTTAATCCTTGTTCGGGAAACTGGCCCTATATATATGTTATATGCTGCCAGAACGGCTGTTCCAAGCAAAGAACTTGAGATGCAAATGCCCTCATCGGCTTCCTGAAATCCTTCCTGCTAATAAAACGCCTGTGTGTTCGTCCAATCACCATGCGTCAGGTTTCACTTCAGGGCCCCCAATGGTTTAAGTAAGCTTTTCTTGTACCTGTTTTTGTTTTTGGGAAGTCATATCAATGTTGCTACTAATAAGGGGGCAGATTTGTTCTGAAAGTGCAGAGACCGTCCTCCATAAATCAGCAGGGGTCATTGATCGGGATTGTGTGGAAATACGGTAATATGTGCTATTTTCGGACAGTAATCAAATATATCTCAATAACAGTACAGCATGGAGTCTGTGAGGTAAACACTATATAATTACCCGCCATGACAATCACCATTAACCATATGCATCAGCATTTAGGCCAAGCGGTGTCTCTAAATTGGCCTTAATGTGGAAGTATGTTTGTGTGCCCTGTGATGGACTGGCATCCCATCCACAATGTACCCCTGCCTAGTGCCCTGTGATGGACTGGCATCCCCTCCAGGCTGTGCCCCTGCCTTGTGTCCATCGTTGATTGGGATAGGTTCCAGGACCCTGTGACCCTGTATCATTAACCTCCGTACATGCCAACTTATATGAGTAAAATATTATGTACAATGACGAGAGCAGCCTGGTTAAGCTGCTATTTCCTCATGGCAGCGTTACATTACCTAAGAGAATATACATTTCATAATGCAGAATGTGAGCAACTTCTCATTCAGTCTTCCAATTTAATATCACAACAGTGCAGACAAGCACATGAATAAACCATGAAATCCATTTAAAAATTAACAGCTCTACCTAAGGCATAATTATGGTTCAATATCTCCTGGAGAGAAGAGGATGAATTGCAACTCAGCCACTTTGTGTTGTATAAAACCACAGTATGGACTGACATAAAATATTTAAGTTGTGTAAATTCATCAAAGTGATTCAGGACACGCAACCAGAGGGCCAGCGTCTCACCTAAATTAGCGTATACAGCTTCTGTAAGGCACATGTTCCGAATTTGGGTCTCCGTGTGCTTTAAGTGAAAAAATAGGACTATGAACTCTCCCGATGTGCAGTAGATCTCTGTTTTTTTACTGTCACCTTCTTCAGAGCTGTTGATATAAATACACACAACAATAAATCTCCAAGTAATCTTCATAACCCTGCCAGATACTGGCCCTGAATTCAAGGCGGCCATTTTCAAATAAGAGCTCCTTTTTGAGCATTAACTTCCCACAACGCTTCTCCTTGGAAATGCAATGGAACATTTGCCTCTGCAGTCTTCCCAAAGACTATCCAGAGGTTGCTGTGAATTCTTATTTCCCTATTTGTCCCGTTCGTCCCTCTGGGGCTGGAACAGTAATTAACCCACGAAGCCTTTATGGACGTATTTCGCTCCGTTTATAAGCCGGCACATTGCCTGAGAACACTAGGTGAATTCTGAGTACCCGGCGCGCCTGCGAGCAAGGCCAAGATCTCTGCATGAATTAAACAAGCCTTTGCTCTACAGCCGTGCTGGTTTTTTTGGGCCCATCTTGCCATTCGTTTGAGGTCTAATCATCCCCCAGATCCAAAAAGGCGAAAGAAAATGCTGAGACGTCTTCGGCGAACACACACACACACCCGAAGGTAGGTTTAGTACCAGCACATGGACAGAACTCAAGCGCTTACACAGATGGCCCGTCCCAGATCAACTGCTGTCTCTGCTCTCGCACAGTGCTGACTAGGGTAAAAAAAAACCTGGGGCACAACCGTGGAAGTGCTGAGTTGGTCCAACGGGGCTGTCCTGGGCCCTGGCATACTTAAACAGAAGCCTCATCAATAATGTAAATTCCTCCAGCAGCTAATGTCTCGTACACAACAGATTTGGTTTCTCCCGAGCCAAAGGATGAAATTACAAGTGTGACCGTGTTACCCAAAGCCAGGCAGGGTCGATGCAGTCCTGATCCTTCTTTCTGCATTTGGTGGCTTGTGGTGGAGTCCAGTTGTTCTGGTTTCAGAGCCCAGGAAGATACATGCTTCTATACCCACCTAATCGTCACTGGATTGCTTATGGGTATTTCTGTATCCTTTAAGGACTGCCGTATAATAACATTAAAAATAAAACCAAGGCAGCCTGAAATAGGGCATATACGCATTTGTTCTCTATGTAAAAAACTCCAGTAATCCTGTCCGAATTTCAGCTCCAGGTTTATATCTGTTGACACCATATCTTGACGATCGCAACGTAGTTTTAGCATAGCGGTTAGCATTTATTGCGTACTTACTAACTGTGTGTAGGCAAAGCAGCACTACCGAAGCTAAAAATTAAAAATAACGTTTTGCTTCTTCTTTATGCAGAAGTTCTGGTTGACACTGTGCATCTCAAGTCACGCTGCTGCAGGAAGAATCTAATCCAATGACAGTAATTGTCTGTGCTGTATATCGATGTCCTGCTGCATTTAGGATGCCATTGAAAATGGCGGTTCAAAGAGTTACAATTTAGACTTCAAATGGTTAGGGATTGGGGCAAGACTTGCAGGTCCATTATCATGATGCAGGTATTATGTTCTTTATATGGCCAAGTGAGGTCGTAGATGAATTATGAGGCCGTTTTATGGTAGTTATCGTTTTGCTACAATAATCGATTTATTGTGTCTTTCCTTGAGGCATGGTGATGCTTATTCAGCAAAGAGGCCGCAGTCCAGCATATTGATGCTGAAGCCCCTCAGACCCGTGCATAATATCAGCATATTTATGCTGCTTAAATATCTCTCTCTATCAGTACAACACAGCTGTTTCTGAGACCTAATGTTAAGACAGCGAATGAACACTCATTAGGGTCGGGAATGATTATATCAGATGTCCTGTGAGATTTTCATAGTGATAAAGACAACATTTGCACGTGTGATCTTTGCGGACTAATGTCGGTAAATCAGAGTTCACTGAAGTGCATTTTTTTTCCCCATCTGTCCTTCAATACCCCTTATCTTCCTGGGATGATGGCGTGAGGAGCCTCCGCAAGACATCCTGGACGACACGTATGAGGGTCGAATCAAAGTCACTATACGGGAGCTGACCCATGCAAATACAGGAGGAACCTGCATACTGACTTCTGGGAACCGGATACAAATGGGAAACCCCCCCCCAGCGGGTGCTGCTATGGATGGCCGCCCCTCATAACCAGCTTGCACCCATCCCCGTAGGGATCAATAATGTATCAATTATTACTATCGCAGTAGAATGTGACTCATTGGATTAAAACCCACCTCCAGTAATCAAAGTGCATAGGTTCGAATCCCATGATTGGCAGAGTGATTTCACTGCTAGGCCCCTGAACATGCCATTTAATCCCAATGGCTCCAAAGCTATGTACTGCACCGAAGGTTTACCAAGAATTGTTCTCTCAGAGTCTCCATAAATTCACAGGCTCAGGTTGTTGTGCAGAACATCATCATGATGGTCTGCAAGCCCCATCAGACCATATTCCCTTCCATCAACCCAAGGTGGGTCATGCTATAAAATAAGATCCATTGTCCTTGCCTCTGTTATACCTGTGACATAATTAATCACATCATCACTAAATCATGGATTGATTTACACATGAGCTGCCCTGTACTCATTTTGCACCATATTGCTGATTTTTCCTCCGTCTTAAAATGCGAATTTGACCAGGTTATTACTTAATGTTCCTTCCGTTGCACATCGCCTTGCAGATAAAGTCTGCAGTCTGTAAGCTGATAGCCAGGCTGACCTATTTTCCATCACCTGAAGTAATGTAGGGAGGTTTAAACAGCACGGCTCACAGGGAAAACAGTGCAGCTAGCTGGATAAATGTGTTTTTTTTTTTTTATCACAGAGAGTTATTTATATGTTTTAATATCACAGCTGTATAACATAGTCCTTGCTGTTGCTTTTAGTAAATAATCAGAAATGAGCGTCCAAAATATATCTAAAAACTATATTTTAAACAGATATTACACCCACCACTCCGTAGTGTCTCAGATACACTGTGCACACAAACATAACACAGGAGAACTTGCTGTCCTGTGCGTTCTGACAGCAAAGCTGAGTTTAAAGGTCACTCTTTCAATCTTCTCTCCTTTCAATTCTCCCTCCTGTGACCCTTGTGGGTTTAGTATGGAGGGGGGGGAGCGGAATGGTCGAAGAGGTTCATGAGAGGCCCAGCGCAACAAACACAGCGTTCCGGAAAAATCCGTGGGGTCAGCCCTGGGAATCCAGTCTATTAGAAATCATTACCGTTAGTGCAGGCTTGCATGCGCACATGCTCACGCGGCCATGCACTCTGACAGGAAAACTTACTGCACATCGTCCTTTACGGCAATACGCTCTTTACTCTCTGTGTTTTTCCAAGGGCTCCCAGCGAGTATGTTTTTAAATAAGCATTTGGAAATCATAGGGGTGCAGGCACTTGGCCCTACGGACTCACAACAGGGCTGCTAAGTCATGTGGACGGAGATTTACAGGATGGAATTTACTCCTTGGCAGTTTTCCAGTCAGGAAGGAGTTCGCTCTATTTTCCCAGGAGCCTTTGCTCAGTCAAGCCATATTGTTTCTGACAGAATCAGCCGCATTAATTCTTTCTCTCTCTTTCTCACTGGTCTGACTTAGACTGGAATTGAACATAACCTATTTTTGGTAGCTTTTAGCAGTACCGACATATATTCTTCTCAACCCAACTTTCAGGCACAAGAAGAACACTTAGGACTGCGATGCATGTAGAGACCCTGAGACGCCATCTACAGTTTTCCACAGCAGTTCTTTGACTGTCTTGAAATTTTTTTTTCAGGTATATGAGCTCTATTCTTTTAAATAATGACTTTCATTATTTCACTTTCCAAATAAAACGCAACCATTTAAAGACGTTTAAATATTTGAATGGAGAGACGCTTAAGCACTTTTGTGAAGTCAGATACATTTTAATTTGAAAATGGGGAAGAAATATAGTATTATTATTATTATTATTATTTGAATTGCTGCAGCAAAGGAATTAGGCTGGATGGGATTTTTTCCAGTTCAGCATATGGAAAATACACTGATCTATTTTCCATGGTAAATGGGTCGTGATAAATTTTATTTTCTGAAATATGTTGGTGGCACAGCAGTTATACCGAGTGTAACGCCGCAGATGTTCCCTCTCCGGTCTGAAAAACAGCAGGACGCTATTTATTTCAGACGATTATCTCGTTCTCTAAGACTTACCCTTCAATTAAGCTAAGCTAAATGCTAAGTGAACTCTGACCTTTTCAGTTGCATTGTGGCTCCTGTCACATGACATCTCGCCGACAGGAGCTCTACTCTTCAATTAAGCACGCAAACGCGACGGCTATGAGCATGAAGCTCGTGACAGCGCTCGGTTATTATGGCTCCACATGCTTAGGCGGCAGTCTGCTGATGTTTTAGAAGGCTTCGCATAATGCGTTGGTGCATCGATGATTATGACGTTCATTCCGAAGAGAAGATTACAGGGTGTCAGCATAAAACCTTTAAATCTTTCAATCGCTGGGATGGAAACGCATATTTCAGGGGTGTTTGCCTTGTGTCCCCGCCCCCCCCCCGAGGCAGCCTTGTAGGTGATTGTCATTGATATCAGTGGTCCAAATCAATATGAGCAACATACTTCTGAGATGTTCTGCTCAGGAGAGTCGGCACAGGCGTCTTTGGTTGCTCCGTAGCAGTACAATCCATTCGGAAGTCATGATCGTCCCGAGTAGCAAAGGTCGCACGAAAACAAAGGGAAATGTTGCAAAATCAACACAGCTACAGATAGTATCTACTACTACGCAGTTCTTCGATACAAATAAACATGATCAAAAACAAATACATATATTTATTAATTCGCCCATCTACCTGCCAAGTTGTTTATGCAACACTGGGTTGCTGTGACTACACATACAGTCATATGCATTTAAGGGTATATATTACGTTATATTGTATATTAAAGCTGGGGGCTGTGGAGCTAAGTAGCTGTTCCTGAGAGCATGGAACGTGTGCCGTATTCCATCTAAAAGAGCGGCCCGGCATGCAGATCCTGCCATGCGGAGCGGATGCACGGTGCACACGCGCTAATCAGATTCCTGCCAGAAAGTAATTAGCTCAGCCTCCTCGTAACGCAGGCAAACAGCCGCTCTGCCAAGCCGGTTAGCGTAGCGACGGGCAGGTCCTCGCCCCGCCGTGCGGCATGGCCTGGCATTCCCAGGAAAACATGTTTTGTTTTCGACGGATGTATTTATCTTAAATATGAATCGACTGGTGATGTAACGGGTTCCCCGGTGTTGGGGCACGTTGCAGCCCGCCGTCAGAGAGCTGCGCTCAGTCGCTCTACTATTCTCGCAAGGTTTTTGGAATTAAAAGGCCTGAACTATGCACTCCTAGACTGTTGATGCCTATGTATACGAAAGCGGCAGCCCGCTGTGTTTCCTGCCCTGCTTAATCAGGACTGGGGGGATACGGGGGATGTATACCCCCTTGGTATTTAAATTAGCTTCAGTCGCCCCCCCTCTCCCCACAAAAACAGACCTTTACATTCAAATAATTCAGTCGTCTCGCTGTTAAATATCAAATTCTGTCCTACACTTGTGCTTGGTGCAGAACACAGTACGCACATCTGCTAGTAGGCGGACATACGCCCCCCCCCCCCCCCCAGCCATGCTTCGTCTGGCAGAAGTGGGGGTTTATGATGGGGGAGGGAGGGGTTTAAGCTCACAGAGGTCACGCCGGGCCTGAGTGGCCAGGATAACAACATGTTTGTGCAGCCGACCCAGAGCGCCTCTCGCGCCTTAAACAAACGCACCCCCGTCTCCCAGAAGCTGCATTTTCACACGCGCCGCCAGGCAGCATTCGTGTCGACCGTGCCACGCGGTTAAACCGACGCGCCGGCGCCCCCCCCCCCCCCCCCCAGCCGTGCTCAATCGCCTGAGCCTCGTCACATGCGGCGCTTCAGGTGTCGCCGTGTCTGCAGGAATAACGCGGAACGTTCCTAAAACCTAGAACACAGAGCCGTCCATCTTTGGCCTGCATTTTCTCATCCTTGTGTTATTCAAGGATTCGTGGAGGATTCAAAAGCTTTACTGTTATTTATACAAATACAATGAAATGCTCGTTTGCGTGACTCCCTACAGACATGAACAACATATAACAATGAAGAACAATTAATAGCAAATAACAGAATAGGGATCAATGTACAATATACGAGAGATATACAATAACAAACAAGTAGGACAACAAGATGTTGAGGTTTAAAGCAGCAAAGGTTTATAAAAGACCCCGATGAACCTGATGGCCTAAACAACATTCAGACCTTCAGCCTTCTTATATCTGCAATCCCCCACCCCCCAGAACTTCCTCCAGAGGTGACATTGGATAACCATCTGTGGCAGGATAAGACAAGACACCCAGCCCGGTGATCAGTCTGACATTTCCCTGGCCTATTGTTCTTCCCACACGGGAGATCCTGGTGTAGCGGCAGATCTCACGACAGAGAACCCATTCCCCACCATGTCGAAGGCCGTATTTTACACCATTAAAGCCCCTTCCCCACCATGTCGAAGGCCGTATTTTACACCATTAAAGCCCCTCTGGACTCATCATTGGACTGGAATTAAGCGTTGCCAACGGATACATAGATTTCTTTTTTAAACCAAGATAATGCAGGTCAATGTGTGTCTTCTCATATGCAATTCTCATTACTAGCAGTTGAATATTAATGTGGCTAGTAAGTTAATCATTTAGGCAGGCAACTAGTAGCAGCAGAGTTGGGATTTAATATATCGAGGGCAAAATTGAAAGAGAAAATAATCATTTTGAGCCAGTTACATTTCCTTCTTAATCTCAAGAGCACCTTTAACTTGCCCTGTGCTAATGTTGCAGCAGTCTGCTATTAAGTATCATGCTCGCTAACTGACGCTAAGGGTCAACTTAGACACGTGAGCTTTCGGATGGCGGAGGACGCCGATTTTGGTCCTCCTGAGCGGCGGAGGAACAGACTGAATAGAAGAGCGGTAATTCCGTCCCGTTGGGCGTCGGGTTACACGTCGGCATCGCTAAATATTTCACTGCTGCAGGAGAGTCACATTAATGTCGCTCCAGGTCTGCGAGGGATATCTCAGCCTGCTTAATAAGGCCGCTCTTCAGCCATGCATAGAAGAAGCAGTGAAGCTGCTGCCTGACACCCTACCCATCTGCCCGTGCCCCCCAGGACCGGTTTGAAAGGAGTGCCTTATGAGGCCGCCGCGAAAAAAAACGGCGCAGTCATCCTCAACAACGGGGCCTGTTGTTTTGAGTCGCCCATTCGGCCGGTGTAGCGTATCCACCCAGTGCGCTAACCGCTAGTCCTCTACCAGGCACACCTTTCCCAGGCTCACGGCCGCCGACGGTCCGGAGGTGTCCCGGAAAAAGAGGATGGCCATGAGGATTTAAGCAGTGCCCGTCTGGAGTCTGGCAACCCATTTCGTTTGGTCCCCTGGTCCTGTCATGTTACACTGACATGCTAGCTCTATGGAGAACCAGTACGCTATTAATGTTCACACTTCTGATGCATTCCTCACGGAAAAGAACCTCCATTATAAGTTCACGATCTTTCCAGTAATATTTAAATTTGACCAACGGCTTTTTTGTGCATGAGCAGAAATTTGAAGCTTTGCTACAGAAAAATAGTTCATTCGCCATAGACAGTGCATGACCGACGCATCTGAAAATGAGATCTAGTTTGCTCTAGTCCAGCCTTGTGTGCCTCCGACTGTTACAACCCAGCAGCTACTCACGTGTTCCTCCTCGTGGCACATAAACAATGTATTACAGCTCTGCGGGTGACTAAGAACATGGTAATTACCATGACAACGCAATGGAAATGCAGCAGATCTGAGTTTATTTTTGGCCATAGTCCCTATGACTCATAGTCATAGTTAGGCACAATGCTTTCTGCTTAATAATTTTTTGTTCAGCGTTAATCGTGTATGTTCCAAAACATCACTGCGGTCTCCCCTCCCACTCTCCATGGCAACAGGGACGGTGTGGCAGCCTCCACAGGGCAGATCTCAACTGCGCTTTATAAGGCTGCATGATAGGCAAGCATGAACAGCAGTGTCTGCTTGCAGGCAGTGTAGGCGAGTGGGAATACTGTTTTCTGTTTCGGGGGGGGGGGGGGGGGGGGGGA
>JABFEA020000052.1:4922989-4934093 GCA_019775915.2 Cyphomyrus plagiostoma
TGCACTTCAATTCTGTTGTAGTTGTTTCATTTCAAATCCAATGTGGTGGCATGCAGAGCCCAAATCATGAAGATTGTATCACTGTCCAAATATTTTTGGGCCTAACTGTACACAAGAAGAACAAACAAACTCCACATGAGTGGGAGTGAGATTCGAACCCACAACCACGATGGCATAAGGCGACAGCACCACAGTGTTGATATTTACACCATAAACAGTATGACCCACTATTTCTTTATAGCGCTTGTCTTTCATAAAATGTTAAAAGATGAAAGTGTAATCACAATCAGGAGCATAGCAGGGGCAGATTTGGGGGTGGGCCACAACAATTAGAGCACTGTGCTGATAACAAAGAGGTCCTAGGTTCTAATCCCAGGCAGCACACACAAATTGCAATCCTTCCCTCTACTGCCAGTCGCTTTGCATAATAATTGGGGGTGGGCCAAAATGGTATTTTTGTCTGGGGGGACTTTCTAGCTATGCCCAAGCCTTAATGCCCAAATTCTAAATCGGACCGTCAAACCGCAGTAATCCCCAGCACAGAGCTGCTCACCTCTCCCTGCGTGTCACAGCGGTCAAAGAGCCGCGGGAGCCTTCCTGTGAGCCGCGTTTGGTGCCAAAGGCAATGCCAGGGAGCGCTGGAGGGATCGGCGCACCCCGCCAGCTCCTCCACCGCTGCCGCTAATCCCTTCGCTCAAGTTAGCGATGTTTCATCGTCCCTTACACTCGGGCTCCAACTGGGGCCGCAAACGGGGACACCATTCTGCCCTGCAGGGGGCGTGCTTCTCCGTACCGATATGAGTGAACTGCTTTAAGTTGCTAAATCACCCTCCTCGATATCAGGAAACGGGCCCAGGGGGATGAAATTAATATGAGGAGAATTCAACCGGTCGCTGCTTTGAATGGCTGCCTTAACGAGCAGGGAGATCTTACATTGCATTTTCCTCGTTCATGAAAAAACTGTGGTCTTCAAATCGTCGCCTCTTGATGTGTGGCTGGTGGCGAACAGACGACAGCCCCGCACAATTTCTGGGCGCCGTGTTCTCCTTTTCTTTTTTGCCACGTGACACCTCTTTGCCGAAGCAACAAAGGATTATGGGAAAAATTGAGGGCCGCTTTCCCTACCCATCACACAATCTATGATGGACAAATCACAGAATACGGTTTCCCTTATTTCAACCCCTTACACAAATCCGAGGTATTACCCTTTAGATGTAAATGAATCCCATAAACTAATGTTACGGCTGAAAATGGAGGATGTACATCTTCCTTATTAATGACCTCAGAGCAGAGATGATTCAACAAGGAAGGAAGTATCCTTTTCATTTTCACGACTTTAAATTCGTAATAAAAGCAGGTTAAGCATTGTACACCCTGATATGATACACTAAGCATAGCTACATGATTTTGAATCTGTAATTAAATATGTAGGGATTGCAGAATCCTGTCAAATGTGTCAATTTACTAACCATTATGACTCTGGGCAGAGAAGGTAGGAGAGACAGCTATAAGCTGTCACAGAGGCATTCGCTGGTCACACAGTCTGGTCACATTGACAGCGGGAACAGACTGGAAAAACAGGGGGATTTGGTCATTGTCACATGACTGCCCCCACGCAACAAAATTAGCCAGGTAGTTTGGAAATGTCCCATGACCCCTAGATACCCCAATGATAGGTCATGTGATGCCCATGACATGAACGTATTCTCACACACTTCAAAGAGATTCGCTTGGAAGCCCACCCCTCCCTCCCCCCGGTCGAAGCGGTGTTTAATTAACCATGCTAGTTTTAGAAAGGTATGAAGAACAGACATGGGGGGAGGGAGAGTCCGCAGAAGGGAAGGCAGATGCGCGCGCCTCAGATGGCTGCAAGCGAATAATTACTCTGATCGCATTTACACACGCAGGAGCAGGAGGCAGGGGTGTAGGTGGGGAGGATTTGGGGAATACCTTGTCAGCGCCGTAGAGATGACATTTAATTCTGTCTTCCTCCCACTTTCTGGGAAAATCACACACACACACACACACACACACACACACACACACACACACACACACACACACAGTCATGCATATTAAAATCTCAGTGGGCTGTTACCTGGAGTTGCAGCATGCCTTTTACTGTAAATCCCGTTCTCTTGGAGGGAGAATGTATGTTTTATCACGTTTCAAAACACAGCCCTGGACCTGATAATATGCATGCATACCCATTTATCTTCCACAGCGCTTACCCAGCACAGGTTTGCGGTAATATGCATATATTCAATATGCAAACTGTTTTTCATTTGTAACCATCTGACTGCCTGACAATGGCATCGCAGATGTACGTGCTGGTATGCATTAATAGGTAAACAGCGCTTTTAAGTCATTTTAAAATCACCGGTAAACTTTTTCTTTTCCCGGTTAGACAGCTGCTTCAGCCCCTTGTCTATGTTCCTCGCCGTTTTTTAATTTTATTATTATTTTTTTATTATCAAATCCACTTTTTGTTCCGGCTGTCTCGCCCTAGAAAGCAGTTCTGGGAGGCATTTGGCTTTGAGTCCCATCGTTATTTTTTCGCACAGATTTTATATCTGTCCGCCACTCAAAGGCAAAGCTACCCCACCCGGAACGGCCAGGCTACTGCCAGGTCAGGAAGCACGCTGGCAACGAACGGGTACGACATGGAGAGCCTCTTACACCTGAATATTTCATACGTTTCTGCATTTGGACGGGGGGGATCCTCTTTGATGCTAGGAAGGTGATGGCAACAGATTGAAAACAACAATCACAAACAGTACATCTGTAATGCTACTGATCTCTTACTAGAAAGATGAAAAGATTTTTTTATATATTCTACATCTTCTGCTTAAATGATCTGAACCTTCCAAACAGATTCTTATTATACGTGACAAGTATGGCTTTGTTACACAGCAAAATATATTATGCAGAACCTCAGTGGATTAGTTTCTGGTTAAACAGCATATATAACAAAATGTTTTACGCTACAGGTGCTCAGTTATGTGCTTTTTAAATGCAATTTCAGTTACTGAAATGGAAAGAGATTATAAAACTCCAAATTCCTGTTTCAGATGCTACTGCTGTCATCGATGTACTAAATATCTACTTAAGGAAGGCTTGAAAGCTGTTTGTTTGCTATCATTTAAATGTGCATTGGAGTATTATGAGTATGGGTCATGTTTTAAAACCGAGAATGTCTTCTGTTAAACAGCAGAAATTACTGCAAGTACTGTACACTCCTTCGGCAGCCAAAATATCTCCCTCTAGCGGTCATAAGCTTCGTGAAGGTGTGACGCACACATACATACACATCCACGCACTAGGCATGCTAACGTTCTGTTTTTAGTGCAATTAACCATGGAAACTCAAGAAACCGATGAGAAGTGATAACGAAATGATTTTGCCTTGCGGGGCATACCAAGAGCGGTGTATTTGCGCACGTTTTCCTGTGTCGTGTTAAGATTCGTGCGTATAAATAAAATGACTGATAACTAGGGATTGCCAAAGATAAGCTGATAGCGACATTTCCAGAGAAGATGATAAAAAAACGGGCGGAAAAATATAATGCTTTGCAAAAGCGCTCACCCAATCACACATATTACCGAATAACAAAATTGTGCTTGAATATTTCTTGTGGTATTTATGACATTTTATGTTTTAACTCATTTAAGTTAACAAGAGCTTATATTATTAAGTATTTTTAATGAAATATGCAACATGCATGAATGTTCAAAACATCAAACTCAATAATTGGTGCAAGCACATTGGACAGCGCTGACATCTTGAAGTCCTGAAGTCTTTTCAGGTAAATGCACCAGTTTTTCCACAGAGTTTGATGCAATTTCTGCACATTGTTTTCGGCAAATCTGTTCCAGCTCAGATTGCTCCGTGGTCACGGGTGGACAGCAGTTTTCATCAGAGACTCTCGTCTGGTTTCAGGTCAGGACTTCTGGACACTAGCTGTCTTCTTCCTACACCACTCCAGGTACCATTTAGGCTTGTGTTTGGGAACATTGTGCTGTGAAAGATCAGATCTCATCTTTGGACGATCGAAACAGCATTTCTTGCAATTTCTGCCTGCATTTTGCACCGTCCATCCCTTCTCTGGTCTTTGCGAGCTTCCTAGCCCCTACTTGATAATAAACCACCCCATGCCACCGCGCTTCCTGCGTCATGCTTCACCATAGGGATGATGTTACCTGGCCAGGAGATGTGGTATGCTAGGTCTTAGCCAAACACTTTAAAGCAGTGTTTGCCAATCCGGTCCTCGGGGACCCTCAGAAAATTCACATTTTTGCTCCAAAAGTATGGACTGTCCGGCAGGGAGCTGGGAGGGAGCAAAAACGTGGACTGTGAACTGTACTGAGAGCTGGGAGGGAGCAAAAACGTGGACTGTGAACTGTAATGAGAGCTGGGAGGGAGCAGAAACGTGGACTGTGAACCGTACTGAGCGCTGGGAGGGAGCAAAAACGTGGATCGCTGTTATTCCCCAAGAATTGGATTGGAAAACAAAGTCCAAAAACTTCAATTATTATTTGACCACAGTACGCCTTACCATCCAGGACACTCTTACGCAGCTTTCTGGAAACAGTCGAGCCCCATATCCCTGCCCCCCGCGATTGCGACGCATCATCAAATAGATACGAGTGGAAGTTTGCAGTAGCTCGCACCGTCCACAACGTGACCCGCATAAATAGAGCCTCACGGGCATAGAATGGAATAAGTTGGTTGCCACGGCAATGGCGGAACCCCCCGCAGAGCGGCTAAGTACAGTCGGAGTGTCATCCACAGGAAACAGACAGATCTCACTTATCCCGGTTCAAGGATCCGCATCGCGACGTCATTCCACCTGACTGAGGCTTGAGGACCACCGATATCTCACCTCCACTTCCGTGTGCAGGTTAATTTGAGCCCTGTCAGCGCTGAGCACACAGATGCAAGGATAAAACTCACGTCTAAAATAAACATGGCCGCCGCGTCTCAGTTTCGCCTCCACAAGCAGCACAGACGGCGACCGTCAGCCCTTCTGTGTTCAAATGTGCAAGCTCGTCCCACGCCCTGATATCTATCTATCTTCTAAATGCTTATGCTGGTCAAAGGATTTTCTGGCAGCATAGGGCATCAGACTGGGGTATAACGGGATATTAATCCCTGGGGGGCGCACACACAAACATATACTCATATACAACGGGCAATTAAGATTTGGCATTTAGCCTAACTGAATGTCTTAATAGTGTGGAAGGAAACTGGATTACTCAAACCGGAGTACTCAAACCGGAGTACTCAAAGGAAATCCACATGACATTGGGAGAACATGCGCGCGCGCGCGCGCACACACACACACACACACACACACACACACACACACACACACACACACACACACACACACACACACACACACACACATTGTTTGTGGGGACAGTCAGTCCATTCACCCTAATCTTAAGAATGACATCAGTATCCAAACTAAGACTTTTGACATTTTAATTTTTTTTTTTGCAATCGCAAATTTTTAAAAACTGAGTTTTCCTTTGTGGGGGGGCCAAAAAAAAAAAAGCTTTTTATTGCATTGTGGAGACATTGGGTCCCCACAATGTGATATATACATAATCCACACACACACACACACACACAGCAGAGGGGGGACGCAAATTCCCAACCCGAGAGATGCGAGGCCACAGGGCGAGGCGCCGAGCCACTGTGTGGCCCCCATCCCCAGACACGAACGCTCAAATTGAAAAACAGAAGGAACACAAAGAACTCATGAATAAAACAGCACATGGAGGTGAACAGGACGCTTACAAATAAACAACAGATCCTAATCCTAGCTACCAGTCACTGGGACGTTATTTGCATGCGCAGCTGTAACGCTCCTGCGAGGCACCTCCGCAAATTGCGAAGACATTTTCCTGCGCTGTTTATTATTCCGCCTTCTCCTCGCTAAATCTCAGCGCTGCTGTATTTCCTGGCATCCTCCGAGACTGTCTTTCCGCAGATGCTATTACCCATCTACACATCAATACAAGAGGACTTACGACATGACTGGTCGAGAGGAGATGATGCCTCCGAGTGCGGCGTTGCCGTGGCAGCAGTATCTATTTGAGACTCAAATATCTGTTTGTGCGTGTGGTCATTCCATATTCACACCTGAGGAAGCGTCTCGAGTTCACCGACTGCTCTTTTCAACGATGACTCACCAGATGATTTTCATCCATGCACACACACCCCACCTTTCGGTTTTGTTGCATGCATTTTGCTGCATGTACTGCATATTTTTAATATATACATTTCATTTATTCAGTATAAATCTGTGCTATACTACCTTCGTATTCATTAAAATTTTGCCTGTCTTATGCTGTGTCACATCCGAGCATCACCATGGCCTTTGATTCCTAAGGCCCAGCATTCAGAACGCCGGGAAACAGCTGTGTCACGATGCTGGATTCAGGACCACTGACGCCACGCTTCACCGAATGGTAACGCAAAGGCCAGAGACCTCAACTAGCAGCCGGCGTAGAAGCCGATCTGACCGAGCTTTTATACAGACGCCACGGCGTCTGGTGATTTCTCGTTTGTAGGTGAGGGTGTCCCACGCATTCTGCTGTGTGCTCGACAAATGACTGCGCTCTCCAATTACAGCCCACACAGTTACTCACGTTTGTTCGGCTAACTTGCGATCACGCCGCACGATTCCCGCCATATAATCTCTAAAATAGAGTCAGTGCTACCTCCACAACCTCAATGGACCAGCTGCCCCTAATATGAAAGGCGAGGCCCTCGGATGGGACGAGATATCTAGTCTCACCCAAAATGGAAACCATTAAAATGGTTAGAGATGGAACCAAACGTGGACTTGTGCTTCGAAGCTCAGTAATTATAAATTATAGAGTATTCCAGGTAAAAAAAAATAAAATAAAAATAAATGCCGGGTCAAAAAAAAGTAGTGACTCTGAATGAGGCCTTGGCCTTGGGTTTGACTCTCCTTCCACTGACTCCCCTGCACGGTGACCCAGCATTCCGGCAAATGGAGGCCCAGCCTCTTCTTATACATTCCCACCAAGTGCTGCCTTTAAAAAGGCACATAAATCACGCTGGAAATTGCATCCCTCCTTTGCCTGCCTCTACATTGACTTTCTCATGCGAAATGATAAGTGCTGGGAGGAATTTTCCTTTTAAGCCATCAAATGGGCCGCCGACGATTTGTATACCGTTGGGGGGGGGGGGGGGCGGAATGGCTTATTCTGGAGCAGCGGTTTTGAGATGTATGGAGCAAAGTACGGAGGGATGCATCTACATTTTAATGCGGCTGGTCTAAAAGCAGGGATGTCAGCATAGAGATGCGATGCAAAGATGATTCATAATGCAGCCATTTACATACTCTCTGTATATAATACCCTACTATAAAACAAGAAAAGTAACAATAGCTGCTTCGCAATTGGAAAAGGGAAGAGAAACAAACTCAATAGAAGGAACTGAAACTAGCTAAATCCTTACGTTAATTACTAGCCTTCGGTAAATAATGCAATTAGCTTACATTCATCTGTCAGTCATGAACAATCGGGCATTTCAGGGCTGGAATCAATGTGGACAGGGGGGCTGAAAACTCAGTTCTATATCATTTCATACTATAATCATCTAGTTACTATTTTCTGTGGGAAAGGTTGGCAGGATTGTACAATATGTCCCTCTCGCAAGAACAGCTGCATATTCCAACCTCTATAAAAACGCACAGTAAAAACCACAGGACTGGTTGAGCGACAGTCACCAAAAGAATTAAGATCTACACCCCTTTACAACGTTTGTATATCTAGTGTTTATGTAACAAATAGACAAACTGGTTTGCTTATGCATGACCTATGGGCAGGTGAATGGAGAAGATGAATACCTTCCGAGTTCTGTCAAGACTGTCAAGAAAAAGTGTAGAAACCAACGATGATATAGATAAACATTATATCTACACCCAAAGACAACGGTGAAGCGACATCCCTGACTGGATAGATAGCTTCATTTCTGCCTTACTATTTCATGACGAGCGCAGCTAGCCAACGATGTCTGTGTATGTAGAATTCCAAGGTCGGTCTTTTACTGCATCCACACAGATTACATCTAAGAGTGGACACCCTGCAGGAGTGTGACCCATACTGAATCACACTGATTTTTATATACGTTTCAAATCTCTTATCAAGATATTTGTCACAGGGTGTCCCAAGCATCATCTCTCTGGACCAATTACAATCACTCTACTTCCTTTCCGGACTTCAGGTGTTCTGCTCCTCAGAGTCTTTACTATTATTCCCTGTGTTTTGGGGTCCAATTACTTCCCCACACCTACAAAATAAGGCTGTCAATTGGTTCCTTTTTTGGTTGTAGCTTCTGGAATCACAACCATCGCAAGATGGCTTCCACAATGTTCCATAGTCCTATTATTCAAATCACGGTCCTCGAGGTCCGAGCCCTGCTGGTTTTCCAGCCTTCCTTTACCTGTCAGTCAGGTGTGAAGCCTCCGACCAATCAGAATCAGTAATTATTAAACAACTACCTGGGAGAAGTGAAAACATGGCCTGGATTTGGAATTGAGGTCCAGATTTCAAGAGCCCTGTTCTATAGTCTCGGCAGAGAGCCCCTAACCGACCAGGGACATTACAGGGAGCACCGTGAGAACCTAGAACCGAAGTGTCCTCGTCAGGAATGACCAATGATAATCTTGGCACTGTCAGCTGCCCACACATTGCTTAGCTACAGAGCCAATCGTATTCTTTAGTCTTCAACATAGCGATAAGCTGTGAGCATATTCACACAACCGAAACTAGCAAAGACAACTTAACCAAAACATTAGGTGCAGATACAAACTTATTTTGGCTACATCACGCAGCAGTAATTCATCGGTCTGCTTTCTGCAGAGGTTACGAGGTCACACTGTACGGTTTACATCCACTTCTAGTTACATGTTTATAACGTCCTAATGATTACATTCTCTAAGTGTTATCAAGTGCCATGTAATATCCCTTAAAAGGCACACGGAGGTTCCAAGGCAGCTAACTGGAACTGTTTAGACAACTGGGTCAGCTATTGCTTAGGTCAGAAAGGTGAACATTCATGGTATGAAGACACATCAATCAAAACCACAAGCAGGAAAATCAAACATAAGAGAGTATTTATACATCTACGTTACACCGCGAAGCATTTACTGAGCTTTGAAAGAGCCTGGTGGCACTGATCGTTTTAATTGTCTTTTATTTAAATATATTCCTCTGCCTTTGTAAAGCACTTTGAATTGCCTTGCGTCTTAATTGTGCTATATAAATAAACTTGCCTTGCCTTTGGATGTTATATTTGATATGGAGTCGAGGTTATTTTTAAATTGCACTGATTCACTGGATGGTAAATTATTAATATTCGTATTACTCGTATTAGCTGCACGTGCGTACACTTATGTGACCCCACGCAGTGGATTTTTTTTTTTTTAACTAGAGGAACATGAACGAGAGCGAGTGATCAATGCGGAAACACGGACGATTCTGATCCTCACAGTTGATCCATACAGCCCAAAAGCAACATTATATCTCCATCTGGTGGTCTTACAGTATAGTGACAAACATTTTTCAATCTTTATTTAACGTTCCTGATAACACGAGTCAGTTCTGTACTTTTTAAAAATAACTATTCAGAAATATATATTATATATTGAAATATGCACAGACAGTACAGATTATACAAACAAGAAACATTACTTAACCATTTTACTGTTCCTTACGAAGATTCATTTGATCACCTCTTGTTCATAAAACACTTGCTCAACAAAAAGCTTTCAGAAAAGGCTTCAGAAATTTCAAAAAGAAACATTAGGCAACAAAATTGATAAGACCGCATTTTGAAGCAAATAGTTGGAAAACAACCAGCCTCGATTGTAGTAAAACAACAACCGGCATACGCACACATTACCCAGAAACCCTTGAGGGAAAACCCACGCCCGTGGCTTGCAGTGCTTGACGGTCTTTGTAGTGCAATTATCTATTCATCTTCCGTTTTCCCCGCTAGGAATTGTTTCTGCATGTATCATAAACCATTCCGTTTTCACCCGGGAGCATTTTACACGCAGGGACATAAAGTCATACCTGGGTATCACGTTAAATACCATTAGACTCGTCGGCGCGGATTCGGCTGCATTTTGAGGATGGCGGAGGGCAGCGGCAGCGCGGTAAATCTGCCTCCGGGAGACCCGCAACTTATAGGCCTTATCGTGGAGCACCTGAAGAGCCAAGGTCTCTTTGACGAGTTTCGGAGAGACTGTCTGGCAGACGTGGACACAAAGGTTAGCGTACTTAGCCGCCTTCTGCTTTTCGTGTGGCTATTTTTTTAATTTAGTTTATTTAACTTCTACTTTCTTTTGTTCTGCGGTGGTGCGTTCAGTCTTCGGCGGCTAGCTAGTTAGCATCATGGGCGCGCACGCGGCCAGCCGCGGAGTTACTGACGCCCAACATTCCTGCTCAGGAAGTTTCTGACTGTGCATAGCGTCGGCGGCGTGACTGCACGCCTGTACAGCTGGCTCTGATCGTGCCTGGCATCCGTTTACGCTTCTTTATTACTTTACCCATCCACCCACCCGCTTACCCACCCACGCAGCCGGCGTACCAGAACCTGCGGCAGAAGGTGGACAACTTCGTGTCGAATCACCTGAGCACCCAGGAGTGGAGCCCGGCCATCAACAAGAACCAGATGCGCAACGGGCTGCGGCAAAGCGTTGTGCAGTAAGACCACTCCGGCCGCGCCACCCCACTAATATAGCTAATTCAACCATGTATGTGAATGTGATGCCGTTTTATGTCATAAAAACGCGTCAGTCACATGTCAGTCTAATAGCACTGTACTTCAAAACAAACAAAAAAGTTACATTCCATTTAGCAGGAAAATGTACATTATTACTGTTATTAATTTATTTATGAAATCCCATGAGTACTCAAGGTTGTATCCATGGAGTCAGGACGGGGGGGCATTGTGAGCACACCTAAATATTGGGGGGGGGGGGGGGGTATCATCCTCCCTTCAAAATATATAATAATTACCCCCTTGTGAGTATAAACATATTTACCATCCATCTTAG
>JABFEA020000052.1:4945072-4958296 GCA_019775915.2 Cyphomyrus plagiostoma
CACACACACACACACACACACACACACACACACACACACACACACACACACACACACACACACACACACACACGGTTGATGACTACACCATTGTGGGAAGCCCTCTCAAGGCTTAAATAGTCCAGGGGCCTCTGGCCGGGTTACAAATTACAGTTGTTGAAATATTTACTCTTCATGAGGCAGCAGGCAAGGTAACCCTCTGTATGACTCTCACAGTGAAACGCATTATCACACATTAAGGCCTACTTCACGAATCCAGGTGCCAGGGTGGTAAATTAAAAGACTAGCGGATGGCCTTCTCTTGCCCGGATCTGGACAGAACTTACTTCTTCAGAAGAGACGAGGCAAGATAAAATTAAACTTCCCAAAGCCATGTAACCCTGTACCGTGCTCCAGCCTCCTGCACCACCAGTATGCTTTTTAAATGAACCATGAACATAGCCTGATGCATCTTTCTGCACACCTTGGTTTTTATTCAGAAATAATTAGCATCCCCTTACTGCTGAAAAATACCCTCCACTCTTTCTAATATCCATTAACAAATGCAGCACATAATTTAAGCCAATTAAAACAAATCCCATTTGGAGGGCTCTTTGTAAGGGTTAAAGTATGCATGCATCATTAAAGCCCTTTGAAGAATAAGGCAGGGCTTCTGGTAGCTAAGAAAATATTTGTATACTTGAGCAGGCAAGGTAACGGTATTAATCATACTAGTCACAGACATACAATCCTGGGAAAAAGGTCCAGTCTCTGGTGAGCTTTCAGAATAGATCAGGAGAAATGTCGAAAGGAGCCATTTACAATATGAGGTAATTAGCCAAATCAACAGAGTACAGATAATTGATTAATCCAAGTAGCAGTTTTTTTCCCCCAGGACAAACAGGAGTGCATCACACTGCGTATACCATTGCTGTTCCTTCTTTCACCTGCTTTTGGCATTATCTGTGTCCTCATCATACTCCATCTTCTTCTGAGAACTTTTGTGAGGAATTTTTTTTAATATAATAGTACAAAACTATATTAAAAAACATATGTGGCTCTCCAACCATGTTAGTAATGAAATCTAACAAATCTGTAGCCCTCTGGATGTCATTCTTGTTGCGATGAACATTATCACAAAACACATTGCTAGCAACCCATAGCCATGCATCTTACTTACAGCCAAGCTAACAGACACTTTACTGAAAATGCTCGTTTAGCAGAATATAATCCAAGAACATTAAATGAACTGGTGACTCAAAATTGCTTGTAGTGAGTGATTGTGCGTGTTTTACAAGCTTATTTTAACATGACATCTTGTGTTTTTTGATAAAGATTGATCAGTGACAGTGGAGACTATATGATCACCTGCCAGAAAATCCCTCCCCTGACTCAAAACACAAGAATATGCAAAGCAAACCTGGAAAAGGGTGGTGCAAATTTAGCAACTTTATGTACAATTTAAATTGCTGTCAGTGTTATTCTGGTGGAGACAGGAAGAGAAAAAAGTATCTGCTTCCAGACTGAAGGTGGTGGTGGTGGGGGGGGGGATGATAACAGAGTCACACAAATAACTTATGCAGCCCAGTGCATGATGGGACAGCTGAGTTGTGCAGAATTCTGTTTAAATCCACAAACAAAGTTGTCAAACTTTTTAATGATGTAGATTCAACAGGAAAACATGAGAGCCATCCAATTGTCAAGTCTGTGGGTATTGCAGCCAATTAGCATTTTATCCGAGCTCTAATACAGAAGCTTGGAGAGGCCTGGATAGCACCACAGAAGGTGACGGGGAGAAGCATGATAGCTTAATTTACTGGGTTCTGGGGCACCCCCACCCAGCTCACCAGCATTCACCCTGCAGCCCCAAACACCTGAAACAAATCTGACAGCTTCCACAAATAAATCCTTCCCTGGATCCCATTCAAACTAGAATGAGAGTCCCCTCTTTCAAAACCTCTGATCTCTTTACTACAACTCATACCATGTGACTGCTTCATTACGGACCCTCTCAGCTCATTTGCATTTCGCCATATCTTTAGGACGAGTCTGGGAGAATGAGGGCTTCTCTGCTACCTGCACAGTGGTGTGCTGATCAATATGCTAATGGCTGACGAAGTACCTCTGTCCGGGAAGCCAATCTGACTTGATTGGCTCCTGTTATGTTGGCCTCTGCAGACCCTCCATTCAGCCTTGAGTAAAGGAGATCAGTTCCCATAATACCCAGTAATCCTTATCCCGTAACTTTACGGTTTTATTGCAGAAGAGAAATGACACTTTAACTTTATATGCAGCAAAAAATGTATTCAAGATAATTACTGTAACCAACGTTTATACTGATATTTCAAAATCTATTTTTTGTTTCTCGTAGGATTATGATTTGTAACTAAACTGATTTCCCCCCCCACCCCTAATAAGCATTGGTAGATATATTTAGTTGGCTAGTAGATTTTCATGTTTTAAAATGAACTATCAATGTGTAATATGGACATTCGATGTCTTTTTAAGATTACAAATAACAGGGTCACAGAGTCCAAATGCAAGTCCAAGTCGCCTAGGTCTCAAGTTTGATTCAGAGTGACACAAACATATAACTCGATTTGGACTCCTCGAGTACTACATCCTTGTCATTTGTACAAGCATACTGGAGTGCTTCTTTTCATATCCCATGCATCGCTGTCCTTTGAGACATACACACAAAATGTTGGGGTCTGAGCAGAGAATCGTCAATTTATGTGGTACCCCTGGAGCATTTTGGGCCTTGGTCAAGGGCCCAACAGGGATGTGGCTATTCCACTGAGGTTGGGATTTGAACCAGCGACCTTCCGAAGACTAGGACAGAGGGCATCACTAGGCGAATCACAAACCACACCACTTAAATGTGGCTGCCAACTGTCCAGTTCATCATGAAAGCAGTGACCCTGAGCGTGGTGTCAAAACTTCATGTGAAATCATTTCGACCACACAGCAGGCTGCATATACGTCCTGGAGTGCATACACCTCTGCATGCTCCCTGAAGATGGTGCATCTGCCTGGTTTACAGCAGCCCGGCGACCGGGAGCTAAGGGTGCTGCAGTACTCTATGCAGATGGGTCAGCAAGTGTGACGTTACAGGTTTTATCCCTTGTGTCTCTTGGGGGTTCATGAGCAGATGGAATTGTACAGAATGTTTACTCACTGGGAGCTGCTTTGAAATGCAAATGGGGGGGTTCAGAGAGAATGGCCAATGCACTGACCACTGCTTAGCACAGACACTCGTCCACAGAGGATACACACCCACCCTAACCTGTGGGCTTCTACACCGGAAAACAAAAGCCTCATAGTCTGCGTGCTCCATCTTCAATATCTAACAATCTCCGTTAGAAAATGGGTTCATATAACTACTATGAAGTATAAGCGGAACCTAAATAAACATATCTATTCGTCTTCCAGCTTCTAATCCTGTACAGGGTTGGTAATGAGGGCCTGGAGCCTATCTCATGCTGCATAGGGCATGAGGCAGCAGGGCACCCTGGATGGGGATGGGATGCCAGTCTGTCAGACACCCTATGGGGAATTTAGAGGCACCCTAATTCTAACTGCATATCTTTTGGATTGGAGCGTATTTTTAAGCCCAGGGAGAACTCCACATGCACATATTAGAGGTGGGATTTTGCCACTGTGAAGGTCTGATGCAGTTCTGGGGCTGGACAGAGGACACGAGGCTTTTCTGACCACGTCTGCACCGTGATCCTTATTACAGGGCATTCCTTGGTTTGCTGCAGTGGTCAGCTCCTCTATGTGCAGATCAGGACACTGTGAGCTTTACATGCCTCCTGCCTGCTCCTGTTTCGCTACAGTGAATCCCTCCCCAGCCCTGAGCATGTCACCTTCATGCGTGGGAGTCATGATTTTGAGTGGGCAGAGGGGAGGGGCTGGGGCTGCTCTGCTGCTTTGTCACGGCTGTCCAGAGGAAGCCACGGTGCACTGTGTGAAGGTCGCGGGGAAAAAGTGCAAACGCCCAGCCACTGAATTGCTCCCTCTCCATGAGACGGAAATGTAATGTTAATGCGAGCCACTAAAATAGCTGCTCACGCTAAGCTGAGGTGCACTCAGCGTATACAGTTGGGCTGGAGTTGGAGTTGAGCCTGTTATATTGACTGTTTGAGACCCTAGGTATGCTACGTGCCCCATAATGTCAGGCATGGAAGGTATCTCGGAAAACCTGAGCTTTGAACTGTACTAATTGCTGGATGTTTCCACAGATCTGGCTTTCGGAAGGCGGACCGATGGAGGTGACGCACTGTGGCTTTGATCTCCTCTATGGCATTCCCGCCAGTTCACAGAAACACCGCTCATCCCTTCTACCGATGCGGCGCGGGGAGCTCGACAGTGCCTTTAAGACATGCATTATTCACCATCATGGGGCTTTGAGTGCAGGGCCATGCTGACAGTCTCACAGGACGGGTGGAGGTGAGCTGGCCACTACTCTAATGGGCTCCCTAATCAGAGAGCCATGTTAGATCTGACGCCTCTACAAAAAGCCATATGGTATCTTTCCCAGAAGCCCCTGCTGAGGTCACTGAAAGGCGACCAAGGCAGATAAACTCCACCTCTAGTCCGTGAGCATGAAGCAGATGAAACATCTACTTGTGCTGCTATATAGCAACATGTCTGCTCCATTTCTGATTGCAGATACTCCTTCTCATATAATGCCAACATGGTGCTGGTGTTCTTTTAGACTAGACATACTTCGAGCTACGTGCTTCATGAACAGAATGAGCCAGACTTTACTCCATACATTGAAGTGATGACAACTCTTCCAGAATCCTAAAAGTTTTAATGAAGGACTCTGCACTATTCAATCATAACTTTTTGAGACTTGCTGTGACTGTTTGGGACTGCAGAACTGAAAATTCCTGCAGGTCAGGTTACATGACCCCAGAAACATGAATTCTTGAAAATAGTTGGTGCCGAGGACCTCAGAATACTTAGATTATTAGGTGACTTAGTCTGTATAAAATAGATTTTGGATGAGTATAATCATGGCATTCTTCAATGTACAGAGGTTCAAACAATTAATACCTTTTCCTAGGATAGTAAGATCATAGACACACTCATAGGGATCAATAAAATTTGATGTCACTGCAATAAATACTGCTGTAGCCTATTCGATTTGGTCCCATTTACTAGATCCTCTTCAGCAGAGTCACTGAAAGTTCATGATAAATCCCCAGAGGACGCGATTACTCATACCCAGCATTTTCAAAAAGTGACCTACTTTATTGGCTGCGTTCCTGTGTGGAGCGGCGGTGTGGGAGAATGGCCCAATCAGCTAGGCGGAATGTAGGAAAATATTTGTATAAAAGAACACCATGATCCTGTGTGATCGACAGTTCGGTAAAACCAAAAAAAATATATATTATATATCTCAGAAATGTTTGAACTGGGAGGAACCCGAGTGTCACAAGCAAATTAGCACGCACTCCGAAGATCAAGCATTCGATTCGTTCGGCGGTAAGAGTGGGGGGTGGGGGGGTCATTCATTTCGAAGCGCAGCGAAAACTTCAGCAAACCCCGGAGCCTTTCACTCCCCCAGAACAAACCCCCATCCCCCAGTGCTCCTTGTACTTCAGCTTCGCAGCAGTAAACGACAAATGTACCGGAACACACCGAGGGGGACTGCGGGAGGACAGGCACAGCTGAATGACCGTCTCACGTAAGAGCTGAGAGTGTTAGCCAGCCGTTGCCAGGGTTAGCGGGACCCCCCTCGGCTCTGGCGACCCCCCAGCACAGATTTCGTGCAGCAGGGGTAGCCGGCTCGGCCCCGTCTCTCGCAGAGTTCCGGCTAGCCGGATACCATCCGCTAACATGCACTAACGCTAAGACCCAGATTAGCCTTTATACTCTGTTGACATCGGTGGATTATTAAAAGGCGGCAGAGTAGGTTTTATTCTCAGCACAGTAATGGCAGAGACCGCAGCCCAGAACCTGAACATTGTTGGTTTGAGTCCCAGGGAGTTCTAAGAACTAAGATTAAATATATTCACTTAAGTGAGGGCTGGCAGTCTTGCTTAAATGTAGATCTGTTTAGATTACATTTTAGGCCGTGAGTACCACAACACTGGCCTGTAGGGTTTTTAACTAATGCTCAAGTCGCTTTCTTAAATAAGAACATTTAATTATTAACTCTCCCAGACAAACACATCAGAGGTGGAATGTATTGGAATACGAAGACTGCTGGCTGTAATGCAAGCAGCGAGCACTGCCATTAATTCGAAGGCATTAGAAAAACCACATACTGTAATGTGTGCTCATTTGCCATTTCTAATCTGTTAAAAAAAAACAAACGTAAACTTCAGCTGTAAATTCGAGGTCCTTTCTGTCTGATATTTCGCTTTTGAGGTTCATATGCCGTTAGGTCTATTCTGTGGCTTGTTTAAACGTTTAGTGTACGTTTTAAATAACGGAATCAGTTTGACCTGGATATCACTGACTTCATTCATACCCAGTAAGGGTTCATTTTATTTATTGGATGAATAATTCATCTTTACTAGGAATATTACGACACTATCAGTGCCCATGGTCTGGAGTGCAGGATGGCAGTATGTCCTACAGACAGCTAGGCCCCCGAACGAGCCTGTAATCTGCTTTTTCTCAGGCTGCAAAAGTGTTTATTTTAACTGAACCTCCTCCAAAACGCCGACTTACTGCTCTCTTGAGGAGCTCCCCCCCCCTTGGCTGAGAGCGACGGCTATTAAATCTGCCCGAAGGTATGAGGCAGTAACGGCCTCCTTCCATCACATCTGTTCTATCAAATTCACACAGTCCGGTCCGCGGGCAGGAGGTTCAATTCCGCTCGGACGACCGTGCCCCATTTCCCCTTAACCATCACATTCCTCCATAAACAATCCCTGCAGTCTTTGTTTCACCCTATAGGTCAGTGTTTCCCCAGTCCGGTCCTCTGGGATCCACACACAGTCCATGTTTTTGCTCCCTCCCAGCTCCCTGTCAGACAATCCACACCAGGAACAAAAACGTGGTCTGTGGGTCCCCAAGGACTGGATTGGGAACCACTGATATAGAACTATTGTATAACAATACCAGTAAGGTGACTGATTACCTAATGTACCTATGTGTAACTACATTAAGTCACACCAGCGAATATAAAATCTCACGTGTTCTGCGTAAACATGGCCACGTGGAGATTTGGTCTCGCCCTTTCTGCGCCCATATCACCATAAATCAGATCCCCAACGATCCCATTTAATCAGGAAGTTAAATGAAGATTTATGGGAATCTGCTGTCATGGCGGTTAAGATCTGTGACATCACGGAGACCGCTTGTCTCTGCGGAGCGACCCGCCTGACTGAAATTTTTTAAGTATAATTGCCCCCAGTGAAGGATGTCAAACTGCTTCTCGTTCCATGAAATATCACGTCTTGCTTAACAGCAGTTGAAAATAGATACTAAAGGATGCGTTCTCCATTCTGGGTGTGTAGCTAAGCACGCTGCGTGGCTTCACCGGCAAGTTTTGTTTAAATTCACAAACAAGTTGCGCAGAAACGCCCAGTCTGGTCTACTCTGGACAGCTGTCTTGTTTAGTGGAATCCCGGGAGAGCCAGAAGAATGAATGAATATTCAAAAAATGTTGTCGCCTGCAGCGGCCCACGTTTTTATACTTGACACTAAAAATTCCTTAATGGGGGGATTTATCTTGGGCTGCGATTCCAACAGGCCCACTTATGTGAGGAATGCTTTCCAGGAGCATCTAAGGCAGATGGGAGGCCAACTGACTCAGCCAAATACTAGCATCGGCATGGTGACTTTCCATGTCCGTTAGACATAAACAACCTGGGACTGGAATGTGGTTTAAAAAAATATATATATTATTGTGAAATCCCAGTGGGGGTGTATTAGATTCCTGTGGGATTACGAGTTCTTTGTTTCTGAGAAGGGATACCAGTTTAAGGCAAATGGCTTAACAATGGAACTAAATCATTCCTCCCTGCCTCCATCCATCCACCCATCTATCTATCCATCCATCCATATGCTTATAGCAGGGGTGCCCAATCCTATCAGCAAAGGGCCGGTGTGTATGTGGATTGTCGCTGCAACTCCCTAATTAGATTACTAATTAGAGGACCGATTGGCTGAGGAGTCCTCACACCTGGGTTTGAACAGCTGACCTACAGGTTATCCCAAAAACCTGCACACACACCGGCCCTTTGCGGATAAGATTGGGCACCCCTGGCTTATAGGGTACAGGGTTGGGGGGGCAGGAGCCCACCCCAGACAGCCGGGGCACAAGACCACCCCATCACAGGGTTTTTACAAACACATACACAAACACATGTTTGGACACATCTTGGGACTGACTGGTTGACCCTACTGTCTCCTCTACGCCAGTTCCATGAGGCGGCCTCCTGGGATGCTGTTCCAGCCGTCCTGAAGGAGGTCCCACATATATGCTGAGCTCTAATTGGTCGTTTTTCCTTCACCCTTTGGTCAGAGTCCTCCAATACCATTTCTACCATGTTTAGGTCAGCTGACCAAGTCATACTATCACTCTCCCTTGTAGGTGGTTTGGGATGTCCAAACTTTTTAGTGCCACTGTATCTTCAGACTATGAGAGAAAACTAGAGAAATACAAACTGAAGCCCCAGCTCTGCGATGACCGCTAGCTGAGTCACTGCACGACGCACTGCACTACACGTTCTCCGTCTCACTTCGATTAAGAAAATAATTAGAAAAAAAATCAAAACTTATTTCACCAGAGATGCTTTCATAGCAAACATTTTTCTTCCGGCGGGTGCAAAATTACCTCTGTAACAGGTGATTACAGCTCAGAGGCAGCAGAAAAACTCAATAAAACTCAATAAAATTATTGAGTTAAGATAAATGCCAACAACATATACCGCCAGCTAAAACCTAAAGTACAATATAGAAACAGTACAAATGTGGCCCCAGTAGAAACAGTACAAAAAGCATCGAGTCACTTTTCTTTTATCGGGATTATTCAGTAGAAACCGCTGTAGCTGTTGCTGGAGCCCCCAAAGAAAATGAGAACAAGCAAATTATACGCGCAAAGACCCAGAGCCCCAACCCTGGACACGAGAGGCCGCAGTACAGTCCACGACCATCAGCAAATGGAAAATCCCAGAAAACACAAACATATTTATACACAGCAGACAGAATTTGGAGCCCCTTGTTGCTGTTAGCTAATATCCTGGGAGCAGACAAACAGCATAAAAATCTAGCCAACATACAGGATATACATGAGTCAGTTTGATAACATTTAAAAAGACTGGATTAGATCAAGTTTATGGATCCTGCGTGGAAATTCTTCAGTCCCAGCTGTACATCACCTCCACACAGTATTTAAATCTGACCACGGCGATCGTCTTGTTCGTTTTCAACCGCGGCGTATTGCGCGAAGGGGGAATGGCGGAGCGAGCGGGAATTACAGCCGCCAAAAATACATCTCAGAATACAGCGGCTTATTTTTAAATACTCATATATGGTCGGAGAGTAACTGTGACTTTCTGTCATTCATTACAGGAGTCCTTCGGAATAAAACTGAAGTCGCAGTCACTTGGCAAGGCCTCCAGCACGAAGTGAGATCGGACAGGTTTCTATGCTGTGATAAAAATAGCCCTCCGGCAGAAGGTAATAGGTGTGGCTAAGGCG
This sequence comes from Cyphomyrus plagiostoma, assembly GCA_019775915.2. Lineage (NCBI taxonomy): Eukaryota > Metazoa > Chordata > Actinopteri > Osteoglossiformes > Mormyridae > Cyphomyrus > Cyphomyrus plagiostoma. Next base: position 4,954,721 of record JABFEA020000052.1, read on the forward strand.
GCCATCTGGGTCCACCAGGCTCGCTCACCAACATCTCGCTATACATTCAGTTGCTCTGCTGCCAGTTTTCTTTTTTTTTTCTGTAGCAAAATAATGTTCTGGTTTTTTTGTCCATTTACATGGCGTGACGTTACACTGGAGTAATTCAGGTTAAGTGCTTTGCCCAAAGGCACCAACAGAACAGCCCTCGGGGGACTCGAGTCAGCAACCTTGTGGCTAAAAGTCCATGCCCCAAACCAATCAGAATGGATCCTGCTAATGTCACAACCTGAAGAGCCAATGAGCACACAGCTTGTAAATGATGCAGCTACGATAATTCCTTCTTATGTGAGAACAATTTGTCAATAAATTGATAGAACTAGAACAGACTAAGAACTATGCTTAAATTAGGGTTATACAGAAATTTATGGTGATACACTTTGATCCAACTGTTAGTTTGAAGCCCTTTTCCACACGAGGTCACTTTTGTGACCTGACCCACCCCCTATTCCCTCTATCCAGCCTCCCCCCAAACAACATTAATAGTCATAGGGTCAAACATAGATCTGGCCTTACATACAGCCCTGACTATGGCAAGAACGTACAGGGACCATTGGCAAGCTAGTCAATGGATATGTGTATTGAAAAGCCTCGGAGTAAGTAAATGAATATTTGCAGCAAGAATCAATCCCTGTTGTATGTAATGTTGTTTGAAAAATACTCACAAAATTAAATACGCATTATAATGTGCCGTAGGTCAATAAGGGAAGCGTAATATTCCTATCTATTCGTTCATTTGTTTATTCGTCTGTTCATTCGTTCGTTCATTGATTCGTTCGTGTTCAATACTTCCTGTCAAATACAGGGTTGCTGGGGCTCCAGAGTCTATCCCAGGAACAACAGGCACAAGGAACAAGACACATCACCCCACGTCTGGTGGTTTATCCAACGACCATCGCTGTCATTTTAGATCTTGATGACGTAACTTAATTAGCAGTTAACACTGTAGTCTGGATCTCACCTCTGGCCGAATGGCGTTTACACTCCATCTTTCCGCTGATGGGTTCTTTTAAGCGTCTCTGGTTTCTGCCCGGAAGTTCAAAAACATGCAGGTGGAAGAATTAAGTGATTGTAGCGTGTGAGTGTGCGTTCCCTGCATTTGACTGATACCCATGCTGGTGTGTCCTCTGCCCTCAAGCCCACACTTCCTGGAATAGCCTCTTTCTGACCCTGGCTGAAGCGTTTCTGAAGACGGATGGATGTACTTTGATTTTTTTTTTTTTTTTTTTTTTTGGGGGGGGGGGGTTCAATCAAAAGATGTTTTAAGCCTGCATTACCCAACTTATTAACGAGGCTCGGTGCTCTGAGAAATCTTTTAATCTGTCATAACACGTCAGTAAGGCCTACGGAAAGCCGGTTCTCAAAACATAATGATTTTTTAGAAATAAAAACAGATTGTTTACATTTTAAAGACATCACGTTAAACTAGGTATAATTTCTCCTCAGACTTTTCTCAGATCCTTCACTGGGAAACCTGTTAGCTTTGTCATTCAGGTATCTTACGAAAGTATAGCGTTTTGGACGACCGTACCCAAGACGCACACACGCTGACATTGCCTAGCTTACTAGCAGGACCCAAAGCATAACCAAATCGGGATGGCTGCATCACCACCATCTGATTGGTCGAAATGCATGGAGACACGAAAGATCCGGCGATCCGTGCCGATACGCACGGATTAGTAGTATCACGCATCGCGATGTGAGCATTCCCGATGACTCAGAAATTTCCAACCTCCTCCTTGAAAAAGTGCTATAGATCAGCTGAACGGAATGGATTCTTAATGCAAAATCACACAAGCTCATGCTAATTAGGGGTGCCCGGCATGCCACAGTCCTTTATTAGCTCCAATGTTATTGACTAATGTTATGAAACATCTACTTATGATTTTGCAGTCCCTACATCGGTGCCTTTGATTTGAGCGGATTACACTGTTTCCCGTTCATGTAGCTGCTTATATTATCAGGTTGGTCAAAGTGACATATCTTACCCAGAGTACTACAGCAAGACACCTTGATGGATACAAGAGAACAGCCTTCTGGCTGCTGTGCTCACTGTGTCATTGAACCCTGTGCCACCTGCGGCACCCAGAGGAGTCACAGCTCTGCTGAACTATATTGCATTTGTTTATTTAACAGCTGCTTCTATCCAAAACGACATGCAATTGGCAGACGGTCCCTGGAGCAATTGAGGTTAAGGGTCTCGCTTATGGGACAACATTGAAGTTATTGCAACCACAGACACAGAGTCCTAGCAGAAAGAGCCACATACCTCCCCCTCCCCCCCCCCCCCCACGACTAGTAATCCTTTATAACTTCATAAGGTTTCCTAGAAGCTACCCTTGACCAAATTAATTATGATGACACAGACAGTGTTAATTAATCTATGAATACTGGGTCACTTCCTTCATGTGCCAGCGTGTCAGAAACTCAATTAGCCCAGCTGTCATCTTCTTGCCGCGCTCCCTTGTCCCGTCCTTCCTTCTCTGCGAGGGAGCCGTCGTCCAATTGCCGACGACCGGGCCACGTGACGACATCGGCGTCGAGGGGCAACGTGGGGCCGTTTCCCACGATTCACTGCAAGCCGACGGCACTAAGCGACGAAAGCTGACGGAAACGCGAACTGACGTTAAACCTTTGGCTGCATATCAGCCGTACATATTTCTTCCATCACACTGAAGTCGATTTATGTAAAGGTTTTGGCATTGGCTGGGGGGCAAAAGAAAAAAAACAGCATTCAGACAGGTTGTTTTGAACGTGTGCACTACATAACATTCTCAGTCTCTCTCTGAGGTCAGGGACAGTATGTGCTTCGAGTGAACTGTAAATATTGTGTGACTCAGCCAGAGAGGGTCTCCTGCTTAATGTATTTTACAGAGAACAACAGGCGAAAAGGTAACACAGTGTTCCAGGAAATATAGGATACAAACACAGCTACTGCATGGATGGTGAACCTCAAACGTAAGGCGGCGACTGGGCTCCGAGCTCTGGAGAGTTTAACCCGAAATGCGTGCGGTGGAAAGCGACCTGGCAGAGGACATCTGTGCACAAATGTACGCAGAAACATGAGTGGCAATTAACCGTACGTCAATCTCAGCTCTAAGATTCACACCAGAAGTCATTTAATTAGGTCAGTCCAGAATGCAACGCAAAAACGTTAAACTAAAAGGAAATATTTATTACTCGGTGCAGTTCTGAGATTGAGAAGCGCCAAGTAATAATGGCCCTTAATCCAGTATCGCGGAGTATTATTCAAATAAACTGACTGCAAATTCATTTAACCTCTTCATGAGGTTGCAGAAGGGAATAAAGAACTAAGAACTTCAGCAGCAAGGTGAAGAAAGGGGAGATGGTTTCTCGGATAGGAGTCGCTTACAGGCCTGAAGCTGCTGTTTCAAATCTGGTCTCGGAATTTCCTCTGAGTACTTCACGCCCCCCCCCCCCCCCCCCCCCCCGCAAAACAGAGAGTGTGGGGGGGGGAGGGGGGCGGGGGGGGGGGGGTGAGGAGGGGGGGTGAAGGGGCCCAGAAGCCCACGCCAG
>JABFEA020000052.1:4958396-4991433 GCA_019775915.2 Cyphomyrus plagiostoma
AAACTGGTCTCGGAATTTCCTCTGATTACTTCACTCCCCCCCCCCCCCCCATCCCCTTTCCAAAGATGAAATTGTGACTCCAGAATGGCCTCGGTGTGTCTGCATAACTGACCTGGGATTCACAGCCAAAGTGCCAGTCACAGACATCAGTTTAATCAATGGCGATCTCAAGGCAGGCAGCGAATAAATATTTACATAGCTAAAATAGCATGGACCTCAGTAGTGATCTGTCATTCAGCACCGGCCTCATTGTTTTATTATAGATCAACTCATCCTTGGCCCAAAAGACATCAACGAAAATGCATGCTACTTTTAGCTTTTGTTATTAAAGCCAGATCATTTGATATGCTTCAGTTCTCTGTCAGACACCAGAGTCCCGATTTAAAACGGCTTCAACTCAATATGCACATCACAAGAGACGCTTGCTCTAATCTACGGCACGCCGCGTTGCTTATTCTCCAAATTCATTTTGCTAAAGGCGTAATGCACGAAAGGCACGATAAGTCGTTTTAAGACACGTCTGCTAGTCTGACAAAAAATAGCTCAGCTAACGTCGTTAGCATCGTGATCAGTTTTCTGAAAAGGCACTCTGTTGTGTTCGTGGAATTAAATTGATGAATGAAAAGGACTATGTTCCTGACTAAATAGGTCACATTTTATTCAACATTTAGTCATATTTTCTAAAAATACCTGTCATGGATTATTTAAAGCAAGCCCTCCAGACGAAAGTCTTGCTGACAATCCAGACAGCAAAATATCCACTAAGGGCAGAACACCCCCAAACGGGATTCTGTCATTCCGTGTGCGAGAAATCCAGTGAGCTAAATTAATGAAAATATGTACTCAATATGTTGAGATGCCAACTAATTTAATCTCCAGTGTCAGGGGCGTTACTAAGGCTGTTCCCCTCCAAATAAAGGAATAAAGGTGTACTAATTATCTTAAACAGTGTGCGATTTTCAAAAGACCCCCCCCCCCCACCAAGTAAAGGGTCAGTTCCCCCACTTCATAAATGTCTACTGACACCCCTGCACAGTACTACTAGCTTGCCTGACCACATGATGAAGTCTAAGGTTTAGTCAAGACCATTCATAAATGCAATAAGGATGCTCAGATTAGACAAGAGCCCTCGTAGAACTGGGAGTCTGTATGTGCTGGTGGTAATGGGGCAACTGGCAAATGACGCAACCCCAGGGAGGGGTCAGGAATTCTGCCCTCTAGGAGATCCTGGGAGACTCGTCACTGAGACCCAACCCAAAAAAAAAAAAAAAAACCCAAGAGCAAGACTGATTCTTGAATCAGAAAGGGCTGCATTTTCAAGTCATCAGGTCAACGTGCTTCTCATCGCCACGCCCTCCAGCCCGGGTGAGGCCCGGCGCCAGCCAACGGCTGAATGAAATTTCCTAAACGCCGCTGGATGAACGGAGCGTTCTCCGCGCGGGACCACGGCGCCAGCGCCGAGCCCTGAGCACACAGATCCCTACGGGATGCCTGCCCGCGGCACAGCACGATCGATAAGACGCACGTTCGTGTCCGACATAGCGGAGGACGGCCTAGAATGCTGCAGACCGTCTTAAAATCTTTACATTCCGCGATGACGCCGCGGCAGTTCGAGTTCAAATTTATTGTCATATGTATTACAATTATACAGTGAAATATTTGTGCTCTTGCTCTCTCTCTACATTACATAAAAACATGCAATAAAAACCTGACAATAAAATGTCATATAATAAAACATGTTTCCAGTTGTCTCCTAATACAGTGAGTCTAATTGTAAGGTGCGTGATAATAAAAAATGACCTTATTACAGCAAAGGTACTTGATCTGTGGAGGTGTTGAGTGTTTAGCAATCTCACTGCTTGGGGGAAGAAGCGGTTCCTCGGACTTGTGGTATGTGATTTAATAAACCTGTAGCATTTCCTCGATGGGAGGAGCGAGAACAAGGCATGAGCATGATGGCTGTTGAACTTAGTACTGTTTGTGGCTCTCTATCTGCAGCAGACGGTGTAGTCGCGGTGGTTCAGTGCAGCTGCTGTTTTCACAGTCTTCTGTAACGGTGTACAGTTAGACCGCCTATCCATACTGTAATAGAGTCCACCATGGTGCTTTATACTTTCTATCGTGCAGCGTCGGAAGTTCGCGGTGGCTGAGGTTCCGAAGCCAAAACCCGAGAGATAGTAGGTAACCATGTAAGTGCATCCATAACGCGTCGGAAAGTATCGGCACTCTCAACCGATGTCCCACCGATGATCGACACACGAGTTGCAGGAGAGGCGGAACGAGGATTCCCAGTGCGATATGGTGCCCCACTTACCCCACAGAGTCCGGTGTGACGGCCGGGACAGCTTCAAGCTAATGGTCATGCTGAACGCGGCCTCATGAAGCACGAAGACCTGCTAGAATGGTCACAGCAGGCGGCCATTTCCCAGGTCCCCGCAAAGCATTCCTACGTGCAACGTGTTTTCATAGAATATTGCTTTGAATAATGCTTTTCTTTGAGGATGTCCATCTTGATAATTATCCTTCAGTACCACCGCTTTACGTTAATAAAGAGATTTCTTTTGAATATGCGGTTTACACAGTCCAACTGCCATATGCAAAATTGGGCTTGAGGATTTGAGTTTATGGTGTATAAAATTCACAGATACTGCCCAGAGGATACATCACACACACACACTTGCTACACTTTCAGAAAAACTGGTAAAAATGTATACCTTTGCTTGTCACTGGGGCTGTACCCAATTGTACCTTTAAAAGGTACAGAAATGGACTATGAAGAACATCCCAAATGTACAAACAGCATTTATGTGCCATCAATGGTATAGAATTGTGTTCCTGAGTCCATTTAGGTACCTTAAATTGTACAGTGACTTACAGCTAAGGGTACAACTGACAGACCCTTGAGGGTACAGCCCCAGTGACAAGAAAAGTTACTTTTCACTCTTTCTTTCCTGAGAGTCTAGCTTGTTTCCTCAGTAAGAACCCAACGTTATTAACTATTATATTTTTAGCGATTTCATTTGACTAACTGGATTTTACCTCCTCCTTGTCGTGCAATCGGTTACAATTATGAGCGGTGTTGGATACGAAGCAATAACTGCACAGATCAAAACAGGTCAATACACGGTATACGTGGCGAGCTTAATGCCACATGTAATGTGAAGGGATTCCAGTAACCCATGAGAGAAAACACACAACCAGACCACTAATGCCACCCATCCAGAGGCCGACATTCAGTCAATATTGGTAGAAGTTTTACTACGATCACGCCCCCGCGAAATAAGCGTGGCCGCCCGCGCATCTGATTGGTCGCGGGCCACGACTAACAAAACCTGCCGAACTCCTTCATTAAAAAAAGGAGCGAAAAAAATGACAACACGGCTTACAGAAATATAGGCAGCATCCATCCCGGATGCATGCTCACTGTCTGCACTGTCCTGGGAAAGATTTGCAACAGCTGCAAGTTCATGACAAAAGAGGAGCGGAGTTTATTAAAACAAATACATATAAACTTGTAATTGCCGCATTTTAGAAGTAGGTAGCATCTCCTAACAAGCAAAAACGATGATCGTACAGTTTGTTCTCTCCCTGGCCGTTTTGTCGGTCGCTGAACAAGCGACTGGGACGGATGTCCTCGATATTCACATGAAGCCACAAGAAAAACTCGCAAGTCAAACGAAAGGACGAATTTCTCTGCAGAACACCGGTAAGTTGAGACCACTTCCTAAATGCTCATTAATGGAACTGTGCAGAACATCTGTAAATTACCAGCAAAAAAATAACACAGATAAAAAATCTTCGTAATAAGTGTGTGAAAAGTGCGACCAACCCAGTATATATGCACGTATAGCCTATATGTATAAACTTTTGCTTGAAGACAAATAATACAGAAGGCATTATATTAATCTCAAAGATATTAATCTCAGATTGCTGCAATATATTATGAACGGTATGATATTTGAGCATATGTGCAGAGATTTCTTTTGTAATAATACTTAGTTATATGCTATATAAATTCAATGTGTCAAACCAGAGGAGTTTTTAGCTATTGAAAAGATCAGGGTTCTAAGTCAAGTTTACCTGGGGACTGTATTTTTTTATCTTTTATTTTTTTTAAGAAAGACAGGGACAGGCTTAACATATAGGGGGACTGTAGCCCCGAGTGATCAGACCAAACGACGCCCATGCGTCATACATCATACAGTTCTGTAGTCAAAACAGAGCTCTACTAACAGGAAAATGTCTGAGAACTAAAGCGTAAATAAGGTCTAATAAGATCCAATAACAGGCTGCGTCTGAGAGTAAGTTTGCTTAATATTCAAAGAGCTCATCACAGCAGTGTGCAATGCAGCGCGCACTGCCACTGGCTTGTAGGGGATCCAGGCACATTCCCGTACAAATGCCAACACAAGCAGCGCTAACAGCGGTTCGCTTCTCCCCTCGCATGAGCCCCGTCAGCCCCGAGCCTCGTCCACAGAGGCTCTTTTCTGCTGACAGGTCGACATTTACTGGTGGGTTACGGCCAACTCAATCTACAGATGCTCTAGTCGGGAGTTATTTTAAGCACTTGTGTGTAATTAGTTTGTACACCTGCGCCGGGCTATATATGGACTATTTATCATAATACAAACTTTATGCGAACTGTATTTGTTTTTCATTTGCGAGCTTTCTAAAATAAACAAGCGTCTGCCTCACCCGGTTCAATAGTCACGTTAATAGGGAGTCCGCCACTTGTTCCCCACACTTCGTCACTATGTATGAACGGCGCTATACTTTAATTTTCAAGATCAATGTGTTGGCGGGTTTAAAATAGGCGCCCATTTCATTTCGCACGAAGTAACACTTACCTTCACTCGGTGCAAATGATCTATACATCGTCAGACCGTTTCCAAGTGATTTTTTAGTTTTTCGAGGGGGGGATCCTCCCACTCACATTTTCCCAAAACATCTGATGCCCATCGACTTTTATACACTGGCCGAATGGGACCGGAACATGAAATTAAAAAAAGCTGAATTGATAAGTTTTAAGAGACTTTCCCTGATCACGGTATTGTAGGTTAAATTGCATTTATAATCGTTCGGAGGAAGACAATCCTCATTACGCCGCAATGATTGGCCACATTCACTGCGGATCTTGACGAAACTTCCCCCGAACCCTGAATGTCCGCGCGATTATTGCTTCCATTGAGAAATTAATTCACCCTTTTTCTACTGGGGGGCACTAAGCAACGAAACTTCCCCTTTCCCACCTAAATGTGATTTCTTTGTGTGTTTCGTAATGAATAACCTAAACCGGCTTTAAATTACTTCCATGCATCCTCACTGAGAATCTGTGCACACGCTTGAACCAGGTTACGGGAATAAGGGCATGTTAGGGGCGTTTTAAGGATTGTGGGTGATGTCCCATCAAGATGTAACTCAGACCTTACCAGTCAAAACGAAACAAGTAAAAACGTACACTTTGTAATAATCAATGACAAGCCCATAACCAGAATTAAATTTTGTGGGGGGTCCCACTTGGTAGATTTTGCTATCCACAGTGGGGGGAGGGCTATGTGCCTCATTGATGTATAAGGTTATGAATTACCTGTAGGCCGATAAAAACTTAGATGCTCCTTCTATGTGTTTATCGAGGGGTTCGATTCCAGCCCTGGTGATGAGTGTGTTTGCACACACTCACAGTATCACACAAGTCACCATTCATCGACAGTTAGGTGAAATGCTGTCTCTAGAGAGCCGACAGTTTGTGATTGGTGGATTATTGTGTGCATTCTAGTCAGGGGCTTCACTCTGTGTACTAATCTGCCCGGGATAGACTCCAGGTTTATGCGACACTGCACTGGATGGATGGATGGATGGATGGAACTAGAAGAGTGTTTTTCAGCTCCGGATTTCATGACCTTCATCTCATCTCACTAACAGCAGAGATCCAGCACTGCCTGCTCAGTGCCGGGGACGTGGGCTGCGCTGTGTTCGAGTGTTTCGAGAACAACTCCTGTGAAATAAACGGCCTGCAGCAAATCTGCATGACGTTCCTCCACAACGCCGGCAAGTTCAACTCACAGGTATCTGACCCCACCTCCCCCGATCCGGCCCCCGCACACACAGTTTGGGCCAGTTTAAAGTCACAGCTGTGGGCTTGAGCCACTGTAACCTGAGAGTCAACTTTTCCAGAACATTCCGTCTAGGGTGAAAAGGGCAAAAAACACAATCACAATCTCAACACATGATTTTATTCTCAAACCACTCGCGGCGGACATTTTTAATCTGCGGAAGAATCCTTTCTTGAGCGAGGCTGTGTTTATGTTGGGTTCTCTTTCATTGGCCGTTTAACACACTGGCTTGCGGTCTGCGCAGGGGAAGTCCTTCATCAAAGACGCCCTGAAATGTATGGCTCACGGCTTGAGGCACAGATTCAGCTGCATCAGCCGCAAGTGCCTGGCCGTGAAGGACATGGTCTTACAGCTGCAGGGCGAGTGTTACGTCAAGCACAACCTCTGCTTCGCCGCCAAGGAGAACGTCCACGTCATGGTGCAGATGATCCACTTCCAGGACCTCTTCTCCAAGGGGTAAGTGTGAAGTCACTTTCAAACCAGCATGGCGTTTCCTCCAAGCTTCTACAGGTCAGGTGACCACCTGACGACCAATGACGATCTTCTACACATAACGTAAGGTTTGATTAGAACCAACTAGGTTATAACATTTCGACCAACCGAGGAATATTCTTAAGTAAAACACTGACAGCGTGACTGCATGCTGTGAGGTGCGAGAATCACATTATTTAATTAATGCGAATTCACTTAAATTTCCCAATTATTTATTGCCATCTGTGCCGTGGCTTTACAAAGAAATTTAGTTTATTCTGCTGACAAGGCAAAAACAACACAGTAGATCAAATATACATATTAATCACAGATTCAAATATTAAGTAAAGAAAAAAGCTAAAAACGTAAAATATACATACCTACATATAATATACATTAAATATTCATAATGCATTCGTAGAACATTCATAAGCAGCAGTTAAGTATAATTTAACAACTTTAATATACATCAGTAACAAACATTATAGTAGCGTAGCATACTATAGTATAGTATAATATAGTAATGTTTATTATCATATAATGTCTTTATATCAATGTATTCTGCAACTGCTAAAGCATGAATGTTCTACGAATACATTACGAAGGTACATTGAATGTTCTATGAATGCATTACGAAGGTACATTGAATGTTCTATGAATGCATTACGAAGGTACATTGAATGTTCTATGAATGCATTATGAAGGTGCAGTTAAAGTAAGATATTACGAGAAGTATACACATAAAGATCGATAGGGGTGGGCAGCAAAATCTAGTGGCTGGAACTTTGACGTGTATGATAGTGAGCAGATGACCTTTCCTGAGACTCCCGCTCTTGAGTGTCTCACCCTGGTCACGCAGGCCATACGTGGAGCTGGTGAACATCTTGCTGGGCTGCGGGGAGCTGGTGAAGGAGGCCATCACCCGCAGCGTGAGGCTCCAATGCGAGCAGAACTGGGGGGCCCTGTGCGAGAGCCTCAGCTTCTGCTCGCTGGGGGGGCCGCAGACGCCGGCCACGCCCCCCCCCGAGCACCCCCCACACGCCGGAGACTCCCCCCGGCAGCCACTCCCCTCAGGGACGCGCAGCAAGCGTTCCGTGGCCGCCTGGCAGGGCGAGAGGGCGAAGGTAGGCAGGGTGGGCTTCCCCCAAACCCCGAGTCTGGGGAAAAGGACACAGCTCCCCAGAAGCTGCCCGCCAGGCGGCTGCAGGGCACAAAGACTCCCGAAGGTGAAAAATGGCGGCCGCTGATCTGCCCCGTCTCCGTCTTCCCAGACTCTAGACTGTCTCTGGCCCACCGCCCGTCCAGTGCTGCCCGGAGACAGACAGAAGGACAGAAAACAGCACGACGCCCAGACTGCTCCGCCCAGCACTCCCAGCCTATACAACTAACTTCACAGGGTTGCCGTGACGACACATGTTTGGCTTTTAAAGACCAACTTTCCATTTTTAATTTCATTATATTAATATTAAGGGGCCGCATACTGCAGGTGCGCATCGAGTGTGATATTATATTTGGCTAGTCCGCAGCCAGGAAAAGGGGGACTTTTATTTTGACAGTAAGCTTTGGAAAATATGCAAACAAAAATGCACTGCTTGGTTACACGACTTGCAGGTTTATGATTTCAATATATGTCCAAGTGATTATGAACGTTATGTGGACTCCCTGATGTAAAATTATATGTACAGTTATATATTATGCACATCTGACACTCAGATCAGGCGGTACACAGACATGGTGCAGAAATATTCAGCTCCTTGAATTTCAGCACATGGAAAATGACCTGCAAAGGATTGTGGGTGACTCATCTGTCTCTGTAGGCTGCTTTGGCCCCTGTACCTGCTGCCGGCATTTTTATTTATTATTGTCATTATCATCAAGATACCCATAAAAATGTAACTTATTCTTCAACCTTAATCTAGCTAAAGTCAAAGTAATCTGATAGTTAAATAAAATCACCCTTTCGACTATTTATTTTTAAATCCTACATTAATATATGTGCATATATCTTCTTATCCTTAAACAGTATGTGAATAAACGCAAAACATATGTATTTTTAGTAAGTACGCAAAAACCACAACTTCGAAGAGAACTGCAGACACGTGTCATATACGGTTTTGAGAGATTTCAGGTCTAGAGAGTACAAATCCAGACCAAGGTTTTGCTTCAACCGACCGGTTGAGTACTTTGTGACTGTGACTCTATGTACTCAACTGTTTGGTTGAAACAAAACCTTGGTCTGGACTTATACTCTCTGATGTTATTTTATTGTTTCTGTTAATGCCAGACATGTTTGTGCGCAAGCAAACCGTACAGAACGGTGTCACCCGGTTTGGCGCATATCACCGTACAATATGAACCTTTGCGGCTTCTGTTGCCTCCCTTTTAATAACCTCATAGCTTGACAGATGAGCTCTGACATACAGCACCTGACTACCGACTTCTTCGGAATTCAAACATGTGCGCATGCGTGATTACGGTTACTGAATCGCACCAGCTATAGGAACCCTAGAGCAAACTAAACAATCCACTACAGGGTTGCCAGCTCTCACGCATCTGGCGTGACACTCAGACTGTCACGCAGGCGATTTTAGGGAAAATATATTATTCCATTATAAACCTAAAATTAGCTGCATCAAAATTATGGAGTAGTTTGCAAACCCTATACAGAGTATTTATAAATTAATAAAACTGTTACATGCATGCAAATGCTGTGAGCGCAGACTTGCCTCGAATAGAAAATCCCTCTCCATCCAGTTGACCAGCTGGCAGCCCTGTCACTATCATCTGCGCGGTCACAATAATATGTCTTTAAAATCGAATTCAAAGTGAAGTTACCTCAGGTCACATCCAGAGCGTGGCTTTTCAGTAAATTTAAGCCGCGTTGATCAAAGGGATCTATCAGTACCAGACTTGTATAAACTATATAGACATTTGTTTTATTGCCATTTCTTTTTTTTTTGTTTTGGACAAACACGAACTTGACCCCAGTGTTGTGCAACGACCTTCCAGGCCGTGTGCGTTCCTGCCTTTTGCACGGAGTGCAGTTTCATTATTATTATTATTATTATTATTGTGATACAGCCCCTACCTCGCCTGTCTGACGACGTGATAACGAATTTCGCTGTCGAATTCTGTGTCAGCTGACCCAGACTGACCCGGGAGCCGTTATTGCAGACTTTATGCGTACCGAGACGGTTCTCCGAATTCTAAGAACGGTATTTGAAGAGTGGGAGATGGAGTGCGGCGCCCCCTGTGCGCTGTTTTGGGTCGGTGCATCTCCACAGCTTCAGGCTTTGGGTGACATCCTAAGCAGCAGACGCGATTATTAAAGTTTTTTCTTAACGTTTCACAGCATTGCTTTTTATGTCCTAGCTGGTATATCTTTCAACCCAGTATTCACAGAGAAAACAACTTGATGTAACCGTAGATCTTGTATATATTACTTTAATAAGTTAGATAAAAACCAGTTTCATTCGATTAACAGGGTATTAAAATCTGTTGATCCCGTATTTGTGAATGTTTCCGTTTGTCTATATGTAAAATGTTTTTTTTTTCTTTTTTATATCCTTCAAACGGATTACGACGTTCCATATTCACATTGCGGCTTGGATGATCAACGCAGTCAGCAAACTTTGTTTTGAAAATCAGGTATCACTTTATAAAGATGTATGATTTAAAGAAAGCAGCGTTCGCTTCTTTTATTGTCATGTCCTGTGTGATTTCACAGTCGCTTCTTGTACGCTATTCAATGCCCCCACTTGCTGCTGGATAATTCTATTAACGGGGGGAGATAATAACCCTCGGGATAAACAAATACTGTCATCTTTTTTACGGCTGTAAGCAGTCTGCCTGACTATCCCTGTTCAAGGAAATTGTATTCTGGAATAAAAGCAATAAAAGAATAGGCCAAATATTTGTGTGTCCACAATATCACAAATATGCAAACGATAAAGAGACTTTCTTCTAAACTGACCCACAAAATTAAAACGTAGGTGGGGCTATGACTAAATAGGTGGCAAAAAATAAATCACGGAATATTTAGTCACACTTAAGTGATGGACATTTTTTGCTTTGCTTTATACTCTCCTTCAAAACCCTGGAGTTTGATGATATTCCCCATAAGAGGGAATTTTCATTTCATGGTGAAGTTACCACCTAGAAACGCCAGGTGGCGACGGCGAAGAAGCGCAGCACCAAAACCGCAGGACACATTCATTGTTGCCATTCAGCTGCTGTAAGAAATGCAGATTTTTCAAAGCCGTTCGCGCTGGGAGTGATGCCACGCATCAAGGGCATGGAGCTGCTTGATTTATGGATTGCCGAACAGCTAGAGGGAAAGTTAATCGCTGGAGATATGCCCCCCCCATCTTTAAGAGAGAGGTGTAAACGTTAAAGAGTCGAAATAAACAATTTACAGTTTGTAAATTGGGGGGAGAAGATTAACTTTATTAGGGGTCCAGCAGTTGCCGCTGAGCAGGTACATATAGATGGATTATCTGTTTCCATAGCCTTGACTTGCAGAAAGATCAGATTAACTTTATTAGTCCCGGGAAGGGAAATTTAAGAGTGAATAGGGCCCAGAATTATTTTGCTACGCCTTTAGGGGATTCAACGCGAGCTTCAGGGTTATTGATTCATCGACAGTTCCTTTCAGTTGAAATAAAAGCTTTTACCTCCAGTCTAAAGAAAACTAGGATTTGTCTGCCAATGCTTCTAGGCGCTCGATGAGTCCTTATTTTACATTAAAGTGATAGTTGCGAGTATTCAAGCTGATGGCTGCGCTGGGAGTACAGTGTCTATTATGACATCAGTCAATTGTTTACTCTGATTTCAAATTATTTTCCATTGTACGCGACTTCCAGTTGAGCGCGACTGACCTTTTTCTTTGAGAGCAGTCATAAAAATTCCTTGGCGCCTGGACAGGAGTATCCCGCCACCCAGAACAGAAAATTGTAGCATGAGTCTGTGTTTATTAAGAATATAAAAGCGTGGGGTTTCCGCTTCCGGCATTTTGTATGAACAATAAGATGTTGTTCGCTCCGAACAAAGCCAGACAAAGGAATGTAATGGTTCCCTATCTTATGACACCGCGACCCCGTCTGGATAAAGCAGTTACTGAAAACGGATGTATAAAATCCGGTCTTTCCCAAGTATCTTAGACGCACCCCTTTGTTTCTCGGGTAAAACGCATTGAATTAAACTTTTTTTTTTTTGGTGAATGAACAATCCACTTTGCGTCGTTCTTTCATTAACCCATACAATAAAACCGGAACCTTGTCCAATAAAATAATTTAAAGAGTATAACACCACTCGCTGAAACGGTTATTTAAAATGATCCCCAAAACGCGATGGATTTTTATCATTATTAATCGCAAATATGGACACGCACTCTATAATATAAATACGCCATATCACCAACACAACAGCAACAATAGTAATATATTTATACGCATGTCTTTAACAGTAAAGAATGCTGTTGCTATAACTGGACATTTTCGTCAATTTCATAAAAATGTGTAAGACTGTGGCGATTTTATTAAATCATATTGGTGGTTGCCTATTAAATAATCCCTAATCGCTGTCAATTTGACATTTTACAGTATTAATAATAAAAAGTGCTAAATAGACAACCAGCACTTTTTATTATTAATACTGTAAAATGTCAAATTGACAGCGATTAGGGATTATTTTTTGGTGATAGCAAAATTTTTAAAAATCCAAAACGCGGTTCTGTATTTCAGAGCATTTTCGTTTTTATATAGATAAACTTCTGAATCAATTTAATGTTAAAAATGTCGACGCGCTTTAAATATGAAGTCCTTAAAATTATTGTATATTTTTATACTTTATTCATATTTCCTTATAAACTGAGAAATAATGGGTATCGAAAATTATTCATAAATTGAATTACAGCCGTTGTAGCCTGTACATATACAAGTGAAGAATACTTATGATCGATACTTATGACCTTAAATTATTACGTACATTGGCATAGGTTGATTAAGAGAATAAACCACGTAACAATTTTAAATCACCGTATGCGAATTGCTTTAAAAACACTTAAAAACTTGCAAATAAATCAATAAACCGTTTATCAGTCTTTCAGACGAAGACGCAAGTACATTTAATACATAATACATAAAGTGATACGCAATCTTTATTATTTAATTTCAGGCTATTAACTTGAACTAAAATACATGCGTTATATAATCATTACACAAATCGTGTGTAATAAAAAAAGGAATTTAAGTACATCGAACAGCCCGTTTTCAAGATTAAGTCGAGCAACGATCAGAAGATTATATTTCATTTAAAAAGTGGTGTACATATTTTCATGCAGCTGACAAAAGAGCGATTAATTAAATCATTCCAAAATCTTTCATACAAATAGGTACACGAATTCCATATCGTTCATTAAATGTCAGTAGAACCGCGCATCTCGCCATTAGCCGATATATTCATTCGTATAGAATTGCTGGTGTTTTCTCGCAATTGTACGTAGGCCTAAATGTTTTACTTAAAAACTTACAATCGCATGCCGATGCAGAGCATTTACGTGTATACACATGGCTCCTTACGCACACAGTATGGGAATATTCAGTTTTTATTTGAGTTACTTTGTATTAAAACGTAAGATATTAAATCTCACTTGTCAGGTAAATTAAACCCATTCATCGGGAGGTAATCAATAGGCCCAACAGTGCAGTCTAACATGCACAGTCGTGTGAATCCGATAGTTTCACGCACTGCGTGGTTAAAGCCGATCTTTGCGGGTGTAGCTAACAGGCGAAATTTTATACGTAAGAAATATGATTGAGTAAAATTGCTAAATTGAAATTTTTAATGTTTAGCCTACTGGAAAGGGGAGGAAATTAAACTAAATTTCGTGTATCAAATCAATATGCATTTTCATAAGGTGTGGTTAATATAAAAGGTGAGCATTACTTTGCGGAAATTTGATAATTTTGCATCGAGCTGTGTCTGACGTTTTAAAACATGCGGGTAAATGTGAAGGTTCAGTCGTACAAGATAGACAACTCAAAATATTTGGCTACGCCAATGTAATTTTTTTTTTTTAAGTTTTTGCTTGGCTGTAAAACAACTTCGCGCTTTCCGGGGTGTCGCACGTCTTAAAAGAATTAAATGATTTGAATGAGTGACTAAAACTGATATGAATCTGGGAGTAATTAATTTTTACTGCATTTATGCTATTTGGCATGACGGACTCGCTTCGAAATCACTCTTAAAATCCTATGGCGTCCACAGTACTTAAAATTTCTTAAAGAAATCAAGCTACAAAATTTTATACAAACATTTAGGCTTTATCTGCAAATGTCCATTAATACAACGTAACAAGTGCCATATCTGATAGCTCCAGTTAAAAACTAATAAAGAGATATTGTTTTTATAACGGGGGTCCGTTTTATATGAATTAAGCTAAGTTCTATACCACAGGCTCAATATTCGTCAACGTTAAACAGATGTGATTAAATTCACTGCCTACGCGCAATATTGTGACGGAGCAAACTAGTTAAATGACCAAAATAGGCCGAATTGGCAATTTAGAAGAAGGTCTAAGATTATAGAAATTCTATATTACATAATAAAGTCGCGGTCCTGCGCGCATGGAATTGATTCATTACTTTAGGTGAAAACCAAGTAATTTTTCGATTTCTACATGACACTTCAAATTAGAGTTGTTCAGAATCAGACCCCAAGCGTTCCTCTCTTGTGACAACCATCTGTCAAGCTGTCATTTTCAGTTCCATTCTACACGAAGCCCCCTGGTTGCATTGCGATCTTTTATTTACTGTAAATCTCAGGATGGATGGACAGATTAATTCGTTATCTATCCATATCGCATCAATAAAAAAAAATAGCACAGTATGAAAAATTATTTATAAGTTATTATACTTATTTAATACGACGACGTTGAAGACACATAACCCACGTTACTTATAAATGCTGAAGAAGTCACGGTCATCAGCGCGTGTGCTAACCTTCGGCTTCCATCATTCGTTTACATAAAGTGGGTTCCAGTGTCAGACACACAACAGTACAAATACGTGGTTTAAGACGACATGGTGTATAGACACTGAGGAAACATTTATTATTTAAGTTTATATGTGACTAGCAGGATAGAACACTTACAGTTTCTGCATATACTTTATTTGATTTGGAAAAATACAGCGTAAACAGCATTGCGAGAATAAATATTATTTATACCATTATTTATAAAAATGTATTTCAGCCATTATTACTGGAACGGTAACAATTGGCATGTCTGGATATCTGAGGCAGAATAAAGGCTGTGGCTGCCTCAGATTTAGTGTTTAAACTGCATCTCTTTGGCTATGCCACAACATTTGCCGGCACCCAAGAACAGAAGCAGTGGTTATAAATGCAAAATGAGCACAGCAGTCAAGCATGCTGATTGGTTAAACAGAGGACCTGCCCAAGATGGGAGAAATTCAGGGAATTAAGTCCTATTTGAATGTCAAACAAGTATCCAAAAAAAGCTACACAAATGGACAAATACTCAATGAGTTCATTAATGTACTTGAAATGAAAATTAAGCACTACTGCAAAGGATTGCTTCCATTACTAAATCGATTAATGACCAAGGGTAAATAAATCATTAACCCGGTTATTAATAATTCAAGTCTTAACCAGAATATTACTACAGGGACATAACATGACTTCGTTTTTAAATATATGGAATTGTTTTTAAAGAGAGGTAGCACATTATTAAATTTTAAATTAAATTTGTCATTTTCTCAGGAGAAAAATATCCGTGATAGGTGCAACTGGGCATTTGATTACATAAGGGGAGTCAGTCTTTTCTTCAGAATGTACAGAACCGTTGCCAGAAAAAGGAGTAGTGCAAGGAGGATCAAAAGCCTGTCAATCAGCTCTTGCTGACTGTACCCGGTGAGGAGATTGGAGCCCGAGTGCAATGTCACCGTCACCGACTTAAACTCTTCATTTGTTTCCGTCAGTGTTCTAGAAGAAGCGGCTGGGAGGAGAAAATGACAGCGTGTGACGGTCTGAAGTATCCGAGATACTTGGGGACAAACTGTCATTCCAATAAATTCAAACAAGGTGATCTGATCGAATTTACAGAAACACTGACGGACAGACAGCATGCGAGTAAATGAGGGGCTTACATTAAAGATTACATTTTTTTTAAATCCGTCAGCATGTATAAGCATTTTATTAAGGCTTCGCTTCAGCCGCATAATGAACCATATTCACTCGACACTATTTCAAAGATTTTTGCTTAACAGACAAAATGCTTCAACTCCATCTGAGAAGCTATATAGGAAACTGAGAATACATCTATGATTATCCATTAGAAAATTTCGAACAAGCACAAAACGTATAGAGGCAACAAGGGAACCAACAACTTGTCATTAAATCACGTGTGGAATCCCCAGCACCAATCCACGGAAGACCGACTCTGATCGGAACGGTACTCAGTCTTTGTGGAATGGTGATATTTACCATTTAAGCTTGCAGACTTACAGAGGCTAGACAAAGGTTTATCGTGTGGGCATGCAGAGAACAATATTTAAGATCTTAATGTTTTTAAAAACTCAAAACACACGATCCAGCTTCAAACCGCTGGTCCATTGGCCATAACATAATACAAACTAATGATATCCTTTGAAAACCATTTCTAAACAATTCTACGGCGAGAAAAATATAAGAGAAAATGTACAATGAAATGTCACAGAAAAACTTTTTGCAACTTGGGTAGAAAACATCCAATTAAACACTTTCCTGATTTTATCAAAACGCAAGTAAAAGATGCAATTAAATAAGTCCTGATCTATTAGACGACAAAATGCAACTGTAGTTTAAGTGTTTGGTATATTGCAGCTTTAGTCAGCGATAGGCAGCTCAAAGTATAACATAGAAGGCCACTTACCCAGAGTTCCAATGGTCTCCTCACTCATTTTAACCTGCTGTGACATCATGCGTGTGACACTCATCAGACACCCGGTCATGTGACCGGCAGTCTGGGCTACACTCGCTTTGGTCATCTTCCTGTAAGAACAAAAAAGCCGACTGTAACGTGCCGGATTCCGAGTATTTGTGCTTCTGTCTTCTTCCGCAGCTTTTCCCGTTTTACGTAAGATTTTGGCAACCGAGATCTCAGAGAGGTTTTTCTCTTGAAGCTTCGGTTAGCAAAATCGAGTTCACGTCCTGTCTCCGTATGGCTGTTTCGGGACCATTCCCAAAATTTACCAAAACAGCATGACAATCTTAAATTTACAACCACACATTAAAATATATATAAAACACATTAAAAATAAGTGCCTATCGTTCGTATTACAGGGTACCAGGGAGGATACACCACTACTACGAGCGATTTACATTGTATTTCTTTAGGAGATGCTGCTATCCAAAGCAAAGTAGATTTGAGAAAGCAAGACCAGACGGTCCCTGAACTAATAATGGTTAATGGTCTTGCACAGGGGGCCAGGGATGAAATTCCTTGCCAACCGTGGGGTTTGAACTAGCAAACTTCTGATCTCCCAACCACTCCCAGCTATGCAACACCACCAAGACAAAACTCTGCCAAAGAATACTTCTACAGTGAAACTTGAAGAATATTGCAAGCACATTCTTTGGTCAGATGAAACCAAAATAAATGCCTGCCTGATCCACATACATGTTTGCCGAGGCGTGAACATTTGTCCGGATGCCAATTTTTCGATGCTATACAAACATTTACTTAGTAGTATGCCTGAAATATTAATCAAAGGCATATTGTGAGGCCTAAAAGTTAGCAATCTGTATACATTCAGTGTATGCGGTTATACAGAGATGTGATATCACTCAGTGCTACCAAAACCAATGGCAAGAAAATTAGAATCACAGCGGTTTTTAGAAAACAAGAGTGAGAACTTTGAACTGGGCCAAGTATGCCTCCTAAACTGAATCCAACAGAACACTTCTGTGGTATTTTAAAGCGGAAGAGGGGGGAAGCGACAAACCCTCCCCCCCACCCCCAGCAAAAAGCAGCAGAAAAGATTAATCTGTGAAGAGCAACAAAAAGTCTCCCCACAGGTTTGTGCGAGAGCAACATTATCCCTGCCTAGGAGGTACAAATGACTCATCAAAAATAAAGGCAGACTAAAGAAAGTATGGAAGAGAAAAATGATGGAATGTCACTGATTTGGGGCGTACCAACTTTTATCGTTGTGGGTTCTTAAATAGGGACCTTTCCTTATTCAATAAGTCAAATAATTATGTCTCAAGTTAATTGGTCTTTGGCTATAATTAAATAAAAATGTATTAAATGCAGGGGATTTGTATTTTCTTATTTCAGTGATATTGGCTTGGAATGTACCCAGTTTTGTCGTACACTGTAAGTCGCTAACACTGTTAGCTACTATGCTTTTGAGAAACATAGCCCAGCACGTCCAAATGGATTTCCAAGAGGGAATGGAACCCCGCAACCTCACGGCCACAGCGCTACCCATCCCCTTCCCAGAGCTCTTTACAACAATATTTTGAAGTATGACAGGGAGCAGTATCGCTCACTCACTCAATCAATCAAGCAAGGTTTGTTTATATAGCGGTTTTAGCTACAAGGGTTAAAAAAAACTGCTTTACAGACATTTAAAATAAGGGGATTTAAAAATAGGCACAATACACAGGAAAAAAAAAATCATAAATATTTAAACAAAGTCACAAGAAATGCAGGAGCTGAACCACCTTGGTAGGGGACTTTAAACCACCCTCTCTGGTCCTCGTACAAGGGCACACAAACCCCTGCCACAGTGGGACCCAAACCTAGTGTCCTCTGTGGGACTCAAGCCCCCGAGCATTTGGGGGGAGCAACCCCTGGCTGCCATCTACGACAACAAGTGACCTGAACCCTCCTCCTGCCTGGTGCCACACAAACCCTAACCCCTCCCTCGCCGGGCACTCTAGCCCCTAGCAAATGACGCAGCAAAGTGAAAAACACACAGAACGCAGAGCGGGAAACGTTCCGGAGCCAACCGGACATGCAGTCGCCGGGTACCTCGGCCGCAGCGGGACATAAGAACCGCCAAACAGCGCCTCCCGCTGCCGCCTGTCGATGGCCGCCCCGCACGCCAGGTTGGCTTTTCTCCACGCCGTCTGGTCTCTGCAAAGAAACGAAAGACCGAATGAGTGAACGCGGCATCCCACCACACGCCGACCCTGAGATCCCACCCCGATTCCAAGACTGAGGCTCATCCACAGGTATCCCATCTCAGGGGCTATGAATCCGAGGACAGACCACAAAGGTTTGTCCCTGCGAGCACCCTTTGCAAATAATAAATGCACACCAAAGACAGGACCCTACACGCAGCAGACCATAAGCTTGCTCAGGAGATGTCCATGCACAAACACTTAATACAGTTTTGAATTAGCGTTCATACGCTGCACTTTACTCATTTTCTACTTTAGCCATTCCTTTTATTTCATATATTTGCACTTTATTCAGCCATTTTTTTTTGTTTTGGCCATTTATTTTATTTATATATTTCATATTGTACTTCTGCAATTACTAGTTAAACGTTGCATTTTGTGAATGCCTTTGTTTTACTGTAGCTGTTACATGTCTGGCGACAACATTTCCCGTGTAGTTACAGTATGTACGAAAGGCAAATAAATCTCAAATCTTATTTTGTAGTGAGTGTACAATTTAAATAGTACTGCATTACGCATTTAATGCACATACAGATCCCTGGAACATACAACGTTAAAAATAAGCATATAGTAACTGATCCGATTAATGTGAATTGAAATCAGTTGTTACTTGTGTTTTAACAAGTTTGAAATGAATTTGAATTTGTTACACGGCGGCGTAATTATGCAGCCTGGGCATTCTGGCAGTGATGACAACCGGTTCAGTTCCAAACCAGTTGGCAAACCTCTGATGATGCGATTCTGCAGTAAATGGATGACTCTCAATTGCCCTTAGCGCGTAGTAGAGTAAACGAATGTGCGTGGGTTACAATGCCCTCCAGTGTACTGCCTTGGCACGTAAGTTGCCGAGAAAATGTTAGAAGGGTTTATTTACATATTTAAATCAGTAAACAGAAGGCAAAGTCTTAAGGAACAATGGGCAAAAACATTTTGATTTAAAATGTGCCCGTTTACATTTACACTAACGCAACCTGAATAGATATAGCGGACTGTGAGAAACATTCACTCCCTTGTTGACATCTGCAAATCTAACGTGAACATGTGAGGACACAAAATTCCATTACTAACTATAGCAATCAGCTGAATCTAAAGGGGCCAGAAACACCTTCTCTCTTTGGATAGCAGCAGCACCTCTCTAGAAAGAGGACCAATGAAAAGCCACAAAGTGCCACGTCACCTTAGCAGCCGCTTCCGGTAGCCTTCCGCCTCACTGATCATGGCGAGCCTCTCGGACTCCTTGTCTTGCTCCTTACCCGTTTGCTCCAGATCCTGTGGAAAGGAGTTTCGAAAATAAAAGTTCATGAGCGCAATACGTTTGACAACTAGTGTTTATATGATGCGCTTATACGCATCATATAAACTATATAAAAAGACCAATACGAGAAAATTATTTTAGAATGAATGGGGTGACATCACAACAGATTATTATAATTGTTAAAGGTGGCTGGTAGAATTATACTGGTCACAAGGTTTAGGTGCCTTGCATTAATTAGATAGCGCATTGAACGCTCCAAATACTGGGCAAAATGCGAACAAAATAATGTGTTTTTCTAACGGGAATCAACGGAATACCAATACCACACCTTCGTAACTGGGTAGGTGCACCGTATAAAAGCGCATTTTAAACTTAAACTCAACGCATCATCTCCAGTAACGAGGCTTTTTGTTTAAAAAATAAAATAATTATTAATCATCGTTTCAGTGCAATTTTGGAGAATTTTGCCAGGAAGTAAAAACCAGCTAGGTCTAATGGATGGAAGCCATATATTGTCATGGAGTATTAAGCAATCCAGTTTTTTCATGAAAGAACAAGAGCACGAATGTTATCAGTTGCAATTCAATGTCTAATTGCATACACTACGTTAAGCGTACCAAACATTAATGTTAACTGCCGGCCAGGGGTTTAAATTGTATTCAACAAATTAGGCCTACAGTTAAATGCCAATTAGCCTTAGTGAATTTTACATATGCGTTCACTGTAATCCCCGACACCTATAATCACATATAAACACCAACACAACGCTAAATTATTTTGTGATAACGGCACTTAATATTTCCAACAATGGTTATATTCCGATGAGGCACCGGGACGCGTCAAACGGCCATTTAATGTTTCATGGACGCTTATCGGATGGTGATACTGCCAAACTCATCGAAAAAAGGCCCTAATAAAAAGGTTAAGTACGGCTACATAAATTCGTGCACGTATGAGCCCGCGGATTATAACTATAAAATAAGACGCCTGGTTTACTGATAGTGTGTCCAATTCTCAGTCTTCTTAAATATAAATTACCAATTTCTCCACTGACCTGAATCCGTAGTCTGAGTTCAGTGATTTTCTCTTTAACTTTTGAGTTTAGATCCATGAGTTCTTCGTGAGATTCCGGAAATGCCCTTATATCCTGATATATGGAAACAATACATCTGTACTTTGTGGGTAGCTATTTATTAAATTGGATATAAGGAACTGCGACAAAGGATTCTTTCCGCTTTTTTGTAGCGCACATGAATTACATAACGACTTGCACTGTTCACGATGCTGGGGGTTTGCAGCCAATGACCCGAAACAGCAGAAAGGGCAAAAAATTGGAGATATTGCACCCAGACTTGGCCGCGATGTCCTGACGCTCACCCTTATAAACGCCTTTAGCTCCAAATCGGACCTGATTATCGGCACCCTGGGGTCTGTAGGAGCCGCCATATCGGATGTACGGCGAGCGACAAGTCTGCAGCCCAAACGCCTTTGCGTGAATCTCGGTAGGATTCGAAGTATCTAACGAGGACTTCAAAAGCAACCGGTAATGATGAACTGACCCTGCAGGGTGAGCCAATTGAGGAATTACGTGAATGTGCTGTCCACCGCTACTGGCAACGTACGTAGTGTCATTTTCTTGCAGAAGACTTCATTTACTGATATTTATAGTCAACTACGCATGATTTTTGAGTGAGAGGTTTATACAAGACGGAGACCCATGTAAAAAGTAGTTATGAGCTGGCAAGTCGTTACATTACTCTACTCTATTGTTAATCTACTTAAAACAACTTAAATTTTCTGTCCCGTCGTCTTATAAATGTTTCAATGTATTGCGTTGGTTAATCCTTGAAGTGAGGTAGTTTTTAAGCAGGAAACATTGTATATTTTAGGCTCGTACGATCTGTTATCAGCAGACATTTTACAAACCTTGGACGCAATACTTAATTTTTAGCAGACCATGGGCGTCGTTAGGTCCGATCACTCGGGGCTATAGACCCCTGTATTATAAGTCTATCCCCGAGAATTTTAGACCGGGTGCCAATCTTCCTTCAAAAATAAAATCAAGCCTCAATTAAACTTTTCTTAGCTCCTGATCTTTTTAATAGCTAGAAACGTACTGTAGCGGACGCCCTAATATCTGGAATGATGATCAAATGGTAATATATAAAAATGAACTTAAGTATAGGCCCGATGGAAAGAGACTCGGTATGAGAATAATCTTAGGATTTGTGGCGTTGTTTATATATTTAATTGTAATTTTAATTGAATCTACCTTCTCGTCCGTCTTCTGTAGCGTTGAACGGTTGGGGTGATCTATTAACCGAAAGTCTATAAAACTCGATTACGGCAAACCTAGGCCTATTATGTGTCAATCACAAATCCACATTAAAAACATAACGCATCACACGTATTAATACAATGTAATGTGACCAATCCCCTAATTGCTGCTCTAAATGCAATTTTCTACGACGAGTAACTAATCGGCGCCTGACTGTATGTGCTCAAATCTGAGCTTTTTAATTAATTAGTCACCGTAATGAATTTGTTAAACATCTGAAAACATTTTTATTCCAAGTACTACAAGTACATATAAAGCGGGGGAACATATGTACAAACAGGATCCCAGTATGATTTAAGGTTTATTTCTGAATATTAAAATCAATAACATAACTAGACTATAATAGTTACAAGCAATTGTAGTATCAACTCCTGGCTGATACAACGCCGTGAAATATAATGATAATAATAATTAAAATAATAAAAAAGAGGCACAGTATCACGAGTAGACTGGAACTAAGTCTATTTCTTATTAGTACACATACAAATCTTGTAATTCACTAATTCCAACAGTCGTGCCTCAAAATAAAACAAAATGTAACATCAAAAGTATAATCCCAGCACAACAATTAAACAACATAAATATTACAACTTTAGATATTGTCTTGAACAGGCATATATGTTAACTACAGTTAGTAACATGACTATTAGGATGGAGTTTGGGTTAGTCTCAGCAGGATACATTTCTGCAGATTAGCTTAAATATGTCACCAAAAATATTTATTATAGCACTTAGCAATGAAATACAGCCTTCCTACTGTGACACAACATTACATTTTGGGAGAACGTACACAGCAGTAGCTATCTAAATATCCCATGCTAGTTCTCCAGTAGTATACCATACAACATAATAAGCATCACGACAAGTGCATGAAGTGTGTTGTATTATTTTTTTTTTGCTTCTCAGAAAAGGTGACACTTCACATATTGAGTTTAGCATGGATCCGAAAGTTCTGTGCTTTTTAAGCGGTATTTGAAAACCACAGAACTCTCATATCGCATCGTTAATAACAACAAAAAGTTTTGTATCACTTCCGACACTTAGACTATTTTAACTTTGGAAGGAAATGTAGTTCATTGCAACGTGTGGATGAGATTGTGGTACTTCTGACAGAGTTCTGTTACTGCTAGTCTTTGTATGGTCTGCATGTGTCCAGGCGCAAGAGTAGATAGGTCTACACTACAGTGCAGGATAAAGGAGGGGACCCCCCAACTGACCTCCTCGGTTTCGGAAATAAAGTTATTTTTAGGCTCAAAAATCAAACGCTTTGGCCTTGACTCAAGAATAGAGTTTGGCACCAACACGGCTGCGTCTTCAGCAGATCCTAAAGCATGTGATTTCCCTCAACGCCGTGCAAGGTCACAGCACTTTCAGTACGTGCCTGGCAGGTGATTCAGGGCACTGAACTCCGTTTGTCTCCCAGCATGTGTAGAATAACATTTGCTTTGCGAACCTGAACATGTGACCTTCAGGTGCAGTTCCCCATGACTCAGGTATGGAAGCATAGGGAGGCCTCAAATTTATTATTATCATCATTATTATTATTATTATTATTATTATTTTGGTTTCCATGTCTGAGCTACAAAGTGTTCACATCGACAGTCTGACAATGCAGACGCTTTGCGGTGTCATGTTTTGTTTACAGATGTTTGTCTGGTCTTCCCCCGCTGACGAACATTCGCCTTTTGTGTATGACACTCCTCCTGCAACTAAGCCGGCACAGTAATGGCAGAAGCGTGGAATTAGGAGGCACATGCAGCTTCAGGGTCCACCAGGAGAGCGAGCATTTCAGCTGTGACATCATCCCTGCTTTACAAGTTCAGCATCCCCCCCCCCCCCTCCAAGATAATCACAAAATAGCCCAATTTCTTACTGCTTACTGTATTAAACATGAGTATTTCTTTATTGTGGCGTGGAAGAGCTTTCTAGTTTCTCATTTGGAAAAAGAAAAAAAAAAACAGGAAAATAAAAACATTTAAAATGACCAGCATAGATGTGAAGCTATGAAAAGACAGGAGTAGAGACTTCAAAGGCAAACATCTGAACATTTAGACTTAAATACAAAAACACAGTAATTTGGGGGGGGGGGGAATAAGTTAATAGGAAACCATACAGAGATATACAGACAGACAATTTGAGTCTTTGAGTCTTGGGAAGGCCTCTTTGGAGAGGACTTCCCATTGCTAGACTGGACATATCGCTGTATTTCAACATTTTTTAATCTTTAGAAGGAAGACGACATTCATCTTTAGATCAAAATATCATAGAGCAGCTTTATACAAAACATGACTCAGTTTTCTGAGAAAAAAATAAAAATAAACAACCACATTAGTGAAACAGATCATTTTTTTAAAAAAAAAAAAAAAAAAAAAGGGCTAAAATTAGCTTAAACTTGATAGCGACAAAGACGTTTGAAGAATGAGGAGATCAAGCTCAAATACTCATTTTAAG
Source organism: Cyphomyrus plagiostoma (assembly GCA_019775915.2). Lineage (NCBI taxonomy): Eukaryota > Metazoa > Chordata > Actinopteri > Osteoglossiformes > Mormyridae > Cyphomyrus > Cyphomyrus plagiostoma. Next base: position 4,983,214 of record JABFEA020000052.1, read on the forward strand.
GCACCTGAATCACCAGAATACCATTGTATTAAAAATAGACTAAATCTACTGGGAAATGAAATACAATGTGGGAATTTCCTACAATGCAAGAAACTTGTTGGCGTGTTTTACTCAAATAGTCTGGCCAATAGAAATGTAACTTGCATGAAGTCTACATCCGAATTTAAATATGAAATAGCATGAACTATGTCATAACTGAGACTGATCGTTTTTAATATTACTATTGTGTGTAACACACGGGGTGCCATTAACTCCAATAATGAAACCATATCATATATATATATATATATATATATATATATGTATAAAGTTGATCTGCATGCAGAAAGGGCCATGCCAAATGCATTCCCAGAATTCCACAGTTTCTCTAGCAAAATATAAACTACTCTATTGAATTCTATGAAAAGAACAACTGAGTACACTGTACAATTGATGGATAACAGATCTCTGCAGGCGAAAGATCGGAAGGGATTCTGCCAGTTACCCTACGTTCGCGTGATCAACCCAGTGCCATAACGATAGATGTTAAAGATGTGCCGACGATGGCGTTTATGTCTCACGCGGCCTGCAAAAGCGAACCCCCCGCCTGCTTGTGCACACGCCAAAACATCTCAGCCGGACCTGTCGAGAGACAAGTTACATAGAGGAGGAAGAAATAAAACGACGGAATCCGCGGCTGACGTCCATAAACCGATGTCCAAAATAGAGCATTTCTACCGTTTACAAAAAGAACATTTTCAAGTCGACAACATTAAGACCAGCTTTCCTCAGAGAAATACTCAAATTACTTTGGACAACCCCCTATCATTATAAGGAAGGAGACACAGTCAAACCTTATTGGTCAGTAGTTTAGAATCACAATAATATCCATAGGACTATAAGTACACCCCAAAATATATCCAGGTAAAAGCCCCTTCCCTTATCCTTAGAAAGCTGTGAAAGAAGCGACATACTGTGTTACTCATGAGAGTAATATCTGCATAGTGCACAGTCAACAGCATTATTATTGTATACACTACAAACTGAAGTACATACTCTCGGCATGCAAAAAAAAAAAAATACATAAACGGAATAAATCAAGGACGTATACTCTCCCATTTTATCTGTTAAAATACTTCTGAAAAGCTTAAATCAAACTAAATATGCACTTAAACTATGCATTTACTAATATCCGGTTCTTCTCTTAAGGTAATAAAGTAAGCAGAAAGAACAATTACTGGCATTAAACTGCAAACGCTTCCGTTTTAAAAATGCCACAGAGTCCCCTGGATACGATGTAAAGCTGCACAGCTTGCGGACGTCGTGTTACACGTGAAAACCTGCAAGAACACTACTGCCGTGACTTCTGTAGTTTCAGCTCTGGTGAACAGCCAATAAAACATCTAATTCAATTACACTTCTTTTAGGAATTTTTTAAACAAAAAAACCATACTACCATTCATCATAGATATTTTCAACATGACTAATATTGTCAATTTCCACCTATTACCAAGCTGGAGTGCTTTAGCTTTAGACAGTACTATGAAAGCCAGGAAATGTTGCTATGGCAACACTTTTGCGACTGGATGGAGTTACCAAGGCAAAGGTCCTCTGTATTTTCTCACTGGCAACAACAAATGTACAGTACAGAGATACTTTTTTTTTTTCTTTTTTTATCGTCGTTTAAACTGAACCTTTCACAAAACGTGAGCTTCGGCAAATACCTCTGGACACCTATTGGTCCCAACTATGTAAAAGTAGAAATGGGGAGCCGGAAAGAAGAGAAAGCAAAACAAACAAGAACGCAAATAGATAATTATCTGGAAACGTCCAGAAGAGACGTGTCCACGCTGTACATCAACCTGAAAAAAAAAATCTCAAAGCAGAATCCAGTTTCCATAGGAAATCTCTACTGAAGGCAGAAGATTCATGACAAAGTCACCAGAACATGACAACCTTCTCATCTAAGGTTGGCTGCCTTCCTTTAGACTTCATTTTCTTATAATCCATCTCCACCCATTGAAGTCAAACTGTCACTGCAGCACTCCGGCTATCTTAGTTTAGCAGCAAATGGAAGAATTATACAAAATGCTCTTGTTTTTGTATTTTTGTTTTTAAACAAAGTGCTTTCTGTTTATATATTATTTAATATATTACTGAACATACTATATACACTTCTACACAGCATTTAAAGGGAATTCTCTTAGCTTAACGATAGCTTATTTACAAAATGAACATCTCTCATGAGAATGGATGGTACAGACAGACTAGCCTACACTGCTAGTGTAACAATAATAATAAGCTAGGAAAACAAAATATTCGTAATGCTTAAACAGCGTTCTCGTTTCCGAGAGAGCACGCGGTCTCTCTTTTCGAATATTTCATTATCTGGAGAAATCATGAAAAAAGTTGGCATTTTGTTTGCTCAAAGTAAAAGGCCCGTGGAAATATTAAATCGTAACGTATTGACGTTTCTGGTGATAAGTTACTCTTTAGACATATAGGGGGAAAAAAATGCAGCAGCAAGGAAATGTGCTGAAAGTAGTTCAGTTCAGCTAGGCTTCTACTGAGATTAAACCGTTCTAGACCATCTGCGGATCTAACGGTATAGGCACTCGGATCAGGCTTCACATGTCACGCATGTCGTTCTTGCAGTTAGCTTATTCGGGGAGGTGTGGACGTACATTTGTTTTTCTGATACATTTTTTTTTTATTATTTACATAGATGCTCCCTGGGTTACGATGGTCCATGTTACGACATTTCGACTTTACGATGATTAAATGTTTTTCCACTAACATTATTCAATAAATTACACGAGATATTCAACACTTCTATAAAACAGGCTTTGTCTTAATGATTTTGCCCAACTGTAGGCTAATGTGTTTTAGACATCTGTAAGGTAGGCTAGTCTATGATGTTTCACAGGTTAGATGTACTGTATTAACATGCATTTGATGCTATATGATATTTCTGCCTCACAATATTTTTGCCGGAACGTAACCGCATCGTAACCTCGGGAGCGTCTATTTCCTTTTTGCTACATTTTTGGGTTCTCTGCCTGGAATTTAAATGGTGTGATCCAGGCTTTTTCGTTTGTATTTGGTAAACAATCACCTTTGTGAGATTATACAAAGGATCTATGCAACAACAAAAAAATCACACTACCAAAATTTAGTTTTGCACAGTTATTGAGACACAGCTATAAACATTAAATCCCATTAGTATCACATTTCAATTCTCAGCACAGTTTTGATTGTGTTAGCCACACAAATGACAAGGGAGTCAATTGATTTGCTCCAAACTCTTAAAGCTGTTCTCTAAATCTGTCTGAAGGAAACCGCCATAATTTTCAAACACTGAGCATGTGTACACGTTACCCCAAACTGAAACAATCATTTACCATTAAAAAACTTTTCTCCTACATTTTTCTTTTCTGAAACTGTGCATCGGAAAGTGCTTTCTATAATCCTCCAATTCAGTCTGTATTTAGAAGGCCAAAGCATTGTCTATCCCCTTCCTCTCAGATGGAATATTCCTAAAAAAAATGAATACTACGAAGCAGAACATCTCAACTTCTGACACAGTGCAAGCATTCTGTCAAAAGGCTTAAATTTATATACATTTAAATGGATTAATTTTACTAACCAAGAAACATACTTATGTACAAAAAAGAAAATTTCCTTTTGAATATGAACACAGATTTTTAGAACCCAATAGCTAAAAAAAAAATCAAACATATAGCAATATGTGTATCAATGTGTGTATGTACGTACACATGCATGCCTGTGTATGTATATATACATACACATACACATATAAAGAAGGTATATCTTTATAAAACACATACAGTACTTAAATTTATATAGTTTTCATTTATATATGTAAACTATACAATTACTAAACCATTTGGTAATTTGTGGTAATTCTTAACAAACATGCTAAAAAAAACAAACTATATACTGATGCTTTTACATTCTTCTCTTACCACTACGTTCTCTTAAAAAAAAAAAAAAGATAAGAACATGAAGAGTCTACATGGGGTGAGAAAAAGCACAACTACCCTTTCAAAGCAGCGCATCTCCGTAAGAAGCCAACTAAACCACCGGCTTACGTCAGGTGCAAACGAACACCCCCTGTCGTTGATAATTGGACCCAAACGAAATTCACAGTTCAATGAGTATCCCTGACCCTAACCACTTTTTCTACATTCAATACGGTGTTAGGTAAGCTGTGCAAAGCCTTACTTACACAGGCCACTTGCCATTTTTGTTGCATTCGTCTTTGGTACAAAAACAATCTACATATAATGTGCAAATGTTTTGTGTTTTTTTTTTCCTTTTTTTTTTCTTAGTAACCCCCCTTTGCCCAGTCAAGTACCAAAAACAAAGCGTTTCCCTTAGAGCCATCTTATGATACAATGCACAGACTCTGTGGCAAATATCTACATTTTCAACATTCCAATGTATATTCATATTATCATAAAGACCTAAAATATATTAGAAAACCAAAAACGCCACCCTCCCAATGTCATTCTCTTCTGTGAAAAAGTATATTTCCTTTAAACCTCTGGGAGAGTCTTGTCATCCTTTCCTCTGAAGTACAAGGCACAATGAATATCGATCGGTACATACAAATATTAACAAATTAAACTTAGGAATCACATCTTTCCTGTCCCATCCCCACTTACAAAATCCATTGTGTTTTAAATGTTAAAGTGATCTGAACCAAAGTACACAGGAATATAGTATGTGGTTTATCTGTTGAAGCCTCATTTCCATCAGAACAGCTATTATCTATCAGGGCTACTTTCAACAGCTATATAAATCCTCACTATCTATCAGCAGGGCAGTAAAAGATCAACGGAAGCCGCGGCAGCCTCATTTGCCCGTCGTGTCAACCGTTACGTCTCGACATACGTGTGACCGCCTGCCATTTTTCCCAAGCGGCTAACATTCCACGGACGCATCCTGCTGATCAAAGCATATGCCGGTTTTTTGTTGTTGCTGTGGTCACTTGCCTGTTGGGATTTTAATTCTCTGGCAACCTTAAATGGTACTTATATCCAGCAATAAGCAGATGGCGCGAATCACGTCGCTATCACTTCAGTGCAGCGCGAATATTGCGAATAACAGGCAATGCGAGAATACCACGCTATTTCGATTTAGCTATTTCCTGTCCTCAGAGCACAGAAACAACCGACATTGTTACAACGTGATTTTTTTATTTTCTAGTTACTACTGTCTGATTCCCACGATAAACATGCTATATTCAGGCTACGACAAATGCCGATATAATTTTGTTTGACTGTCATGTTTGTTGTTGTTTTTTCCCCGTTAAAGAAAATACCACGAGAGAAGAGTTCTCAGACATTGGCTTGGAGTTTGAAACCGGTAGCTGGACAGATTACTCATAACAAACAAATGGCAAGTTTCCACACAAGTGGATAAAGAAATAAGTACAATTTCTGTATAAATGCAAGTGCATAATATAAATATACATACACAAGATTAGGTATATATATTCAAACTAGGCATGTAGATGTTTCTCTATATGACCTGCACATGCAGAACGTAATGGGACACAGATGATGCGGACGGGTTCATCTCCTCCGCATGGCCCGCCCTACACTTTTGATGTCGGAACGCGGAGCCCAACAAGACCCCCGGTGGGATCCCCCCCGCTGGTGTTCTCTAGGATCTGGTTCACAAAGTCTGACGTCTGTCCAGCGACTGGCGAGCTCACTGGGAACACAGAGCGATTAGCGGTCAAAACAGGCCACAGTCTGCAGCAGACACCTTAGGTCGATTCATAACAGTCCGTAGTCACATTGTACTAAAGAATGCAGCTAACGCTAAACAGCTATATGGGCAATTAACTGCTACAGCTGTGAGATTTATTTACAATAGCATAGAAAATACCATATATGTATAGTATAATCAGTACTGGCCAACCTCTGATGCCATATTTTGATGGGGTACCGACTTAGCAAGCATTTTTCGCTACCTCGGATGAGGAGCGTGGGTAGCAAAATTTTGCTTAGGGCACAACACAGGTTTCGACTGGTACTGAGTATAGTATAGTAGTATACAATATATGTATAATATAATGCCGTTTTAATTTGTAAACAAATAGAGTAAAGATACTCAGATGTATTAAGTTGCATACCGAGTGTTTCCTTGATGAGTCGATCCAGTTTATCGACCATACTTGTTGCTCTGTCCTCGAAGAGGTTCTGTACTCTGTTCACGATGTCATCCTTAATGGCAGTAATTACAAACAGGAGCCGGTCTGCAAAGCCACGGACAGCAGGTTACCACTTTAGACGTGACCAAGGGAGGATTCATGCATAGAGCAGTGTTTCCCATCCTGGTCCTCGGGGACCCACTGACAGTTCATGTTTTTGCTCCCTCCTAGACTGTCCACATTTTTGATACCTCTCAGTTCCCTTCAGGGAGATGGGTGGGAGCAAAAACGTGGACCATCAGTGCGGCCCCGAGGACTGAATTGGGAAACACTGCTGTAGACTAAGGCCATGGGGAAACACCAGGACCCGCCTCATTTGGGAGGACACGTCCCCAGTAGCTCCCAGATTATTTTACTTGGCCAGTTTAACCAGCCATACCTGAGTGTCCATGCTGAGGTCTAGGGCCCTATTATTCAAATCATGGTCCTCGAGGTCCGAGCCTTGCTGGTTTTCCAGCCTTCCTTTACCTGTCATTCAGGTGTGAAGCCACTGACCAATCAGAATCAGTCATTATTAAACTAACTACCTGGGAGAACTGAAAACCTGGCCTGGATTCGAGGTCCAGATTTGAAGAACCCCGGTGCAGGGCCACCAGATAACTTAAACCATCCCTCAACGCTGCCTTTTCTTTCTTGCTCATTGCTGGTACTGAAACCAAAGCAAATTCCCATTCCTTGCATATTACCGGATATGAAGATTAATTAAAATTTGCTCAATAGTTACTAATTAAACCTTCATGAAGATCACGGAAGCTTTTATTCAGCATTATTAGTCTTCCTGGTTTATTTTTTTCATTATACTTGTGAAATTACTCCTTATACATAAAAAAAAGAAACCTTCTAACACAAATTATAATTTTACACTCTAAAATATACAGAGGCAGAGTTTTGTGAGATAAAGAGAAGCAATCTTGCTGGCACGTGGTCAAAATTTTAGCATTTATTATAATTAAGTAATTGACCACACAGGTGTTGTTGCCGTATTCCTCGTTGAGGCCCCAAAACGTTGGCTTTGCAGGCTTAAGGCACACCCATTGAAGTCTAACAATACCACTCAACATCTCAGCATGAGTGCATCTACGCCACACCTACCATATTCTGTGTTTAGGCCCCACAGCTTCACCTTGTTCGCCTCATACTGAGCCTTCTTCTTCAGCCGGCAAGCTCTGGCGGCAGATATGGCACAAGAGTTGATGCTTTGCTTTATCCTGACACACATCATTAACCCGAAAGATGTTAAGGCTAGAAATCTGTGCACGAGACGACTGCGGTCGAGACGTCTGCACGGCAGATGAGCTAAAGGAACACGCATCAGCACTTAGGCCAGAGGCGCTGTTTACTTATGCAGACTAACAGCCAATTCTACGCCCTGTTGTACACGACCTGGCCAATGCATACCAAGACATTCTGGACAATTCTATGCTTCTAACTTTGTGAGAACGCAAAGGCCTTTTACTGTTCCAGCATGACTGTGCCCCAGTGTACAACACAAGGTCCATATAGACATGGTTGGGTGAGTTTAGTGTTGAAGACCTTGACTGGCCGGCACAGAACCCAGACCTCAACCCCGTCGAACACCTTCTAGATGAACTAGGATTGAGATTGTGAGCCAGGCCTTCACGTCCAACATCAGTGCCCGACCTCACAAATGCTCTTCTGGATAAACGGCAAATTTCCCACAGACAGACTCCAGAATCTTCTGGAAAGCCTCCCCAGGAGAGTGACAGCTGTTATAGCTGCAAAGGGGGGGGTAACTCCATATTGATGCTTATGGGTTCAGAATGTGATGTCATAACAGCTCCTGTGGGTGTGATGGCCAGGTGTCCCAGTACTTTTGTCTATATAGTGTATGAAGAGTTCTTTTCCAAAACGTGATAAACGCCAAATTTAAAAAAAATGAGTTTTTCATGCCATTTTGCCGTGCACTGACCCTATTCACTGCTCTATCAACATTTTATGCCAAATCGCTATATTTCCTTGTTTAAGATGTACTGCAA
>JABFEA020000052.1:4994682-5016487 GCA_019775915.2 Cyphomyrus plagiostoma
TATATATAAAGGGCTGTCAGACTTAACATGTTTTCGTTAATTTGAAAGTCATGACGCGTTGTTTTTACTTTAATTGTGCCAATTCTGACACCCCAATGGAAGAAGAGTATTAGGAAAGATTATTATTAGGGCTGTCAAATGATCATTTTTCAAATAAATTGTGATTAAATCGCATATCTTGGAGATTAACTGGCTATACAGTTGTGTTGCCATACCTTTAAAAAAGATTTTATAGTCTACATATTCAGTATAAAAATTAAATTCTATTAAAAAAATCTTGGGTCATACTATTCTGGCAGTGGAGTGTCAATTAACGAACGATCAATGAAATAACATGTTAACACAATATCGCGTTAACTTTGACAGAGAGAGAAAGACCATAGAAAACCTGTGCAGCACAGAATATGCAAAATCCAGAGTAAGCGTGGCTGGGGAGGGGAGCCTGGGAGGAACAGGATAACAGGCCCACGACGTTCCACCCAACGCCGGTCACGTACCGGGCTCCGAGAATGTGTCGCTCATGTCGTCATCCTTGTCACCCTCGTAGTCCTCATCGTCCTCCTCCTCCTCTTCCTCGTTTTCGGAGAGCTCGTGCTCGCTGCCGAAGCCCTCGTCGTGATCTTCGTCGTCCAGTTCCAGGTCCTCCGCCTCCTCCTCCTCTTCCTCCTCGTCGTCCTCGTCCTCCGCCTCGGGCTCCTCTTCGCCCGCTCGCTTTCCTCGCATGAGGAACAGTGAGTAGTTGTGCTCCTCTTCCTTCTTCTCCTGTAAGGCATCAGCCACCGGGGTCTGACTGTCCCCAGTCACGGGGAACAGTTTGTAGGACACCACTTGGCCGCTGCCCTTTTCTGGGACGGGCGGCAAGCCCAGCTGGGGTTCCGGTGTGTCCTTCTCTTCAGTCGGAGGGGTGGCAATGGTGACGCCTTCGGTGCCGGATAGGGAGCCAGTGATGCAGGCGGCCGGGGCCTCAGTGAAGTGGGACTTTATGGTGATATTAGCCTGTGGTAACTTGACGTCTACCGAAGGCCGGCGTGGAGAGTTGATGTGCACTTTGGCCTTGCACACGTAGTCCTTGCTGTCTGAGGATGGGCAGAGTGCCTTGGGTCCCTGCATCTGGGCCTTGCACATGGTTTCGGTGGTGGACGGCACAGGCCGAGTGGCCTTCTGGCAACCCTCGGCGAAGTCCGGTAGACCCCGGGCCGAGGACGAGCCGGGGACGGCCGGTCGGGGGGCCATCTTTTTGAAGCTGGCCGAAGCGGGAAGCGCGTGCGGCTTCTGGCCCAGTAGTAAGTCCGGGTGGTAGAGCGTGTCGCACACCGGCTGCGAGTCCTCGCTGTTGAGCTGCGCCAGTGTCGGCGTCTTGCTGATCACCTCCTCATCCTGGTAGGGGCTGGAGAAGTCGTCCAGGCCCAGGAAGTCCACCTCCTTTGTGCCCCAGATGTCACAGCTAGTGAGCTTGGTGTACTTAGTCAAGTCCTCCCAGTAGGTGTCCCACTGCTCGAAGTTCGAGCTGTACATGGGCTCACTGTCCAAGGCCTCCGGCAAGTGTTCCATACCCTCGATCTCTTTGCAATCCCCGACGGTAAAGATGTCTGCTCTCGGGCTTTGTCGGGAAGTCATCTCCCTGTCCTAGAAACAAACAGTACATATTTAGAGACTTTTGTTATGGTATAAACAAGATTAGGTCTATGTTACTTACCGATCTTGGCAGAACACTTGCAGCCTAAACTTATCTTAACTGGCACACCGCTGGTCTACCGTGGCAAATCTACAGCACATTAACTTCAGACAAGGAGACTTCTTGCCAAGGACACAACATTAGTAGCTTTCTGCGGGATGGCTCACTGATTCTGAGGCAATAAACTTGTTATAAGTGTAGAACAAGAGCCACAGAGGATACACTTGGCATGGCAACATTAAAGATATATTGTTCCTTTGATTTTGGGAGATCCTGGAAATCGCAAAGGATACACAGTTTACATTTTGGTAGCCTATCCACGCACATATATGTACAGGGCACGCGCGTGTACACACACACACACACACACACACACACGTTTGAATTCATATCTTTGTGGGCACAATCCATTTATTACTATTGGCAAATCCCTAATCCCAACAATGACAACCTTTGCCCCTACCCAGCCCTAAGCTTAACCAGTTTTTTTGAGCGCAAAGATTTTTATAAAACTGAGTTTCTCCTTGTGGGGAGCGGAAGAACAGTCCTCACAACATCAAAACAACAGGTTATCATCACAGTGTGGGTGAACATGTGGTCCCCACAGTATAATATATACATGACCCCCCAACCACACACACACACACACACACACACACACACACACACACACACACACACACACAGAGCTGGTAGCATAGAGACCCTGTTCTGAAGGAGGCTCACAGTCACAGGAACCTTTGATTGTACCGTGAAGGTGACATTTCTGTGAATGCTTCACAAAGGTCACTGTCACAAACCGGACCCCTTGATTGTGACAGTGACCTTTGTGAAGCATTCACAGAAATGTCACATTGATGGTACAAACAGGATCCTTCGATTGTACCATCAAGGTGACATTTCTGTGAATGCTTCACAAAGGTCACTGTCACAAACCGGACCCCTTTATTGTGACAGTGACCTTTGTGAAGCATTCACAGAAATGTCACATTGATGGTGCAAACAGGATCCTTCGATTGTACCATCAAGGTGACATTTCTGTGAATGCTTCACAAAGGTCACTGTCACAAACAGTGTTATAAACTGCCCTTTCCCTCTCTTATTAAAAAAAATACTACATCATTCATACACATAACCATACATTTATGCATTACTCTACTTCCCTCTGGTTAAGCAGAAAGCACTTTACAGCTTTTATAAAGTATCAGATTTTCCAGATGTTGAAATTTGCTCATCTTGGACGCCCGTTTCCATTACATAATGTACTGGACTGTTTTACATTGTTGATACGAACTGTCTTCATCTTAACTTCGCTGAAATGGAAACAGATACTCCACGGGGCCCAGGGTGAACCGTGACATGGTACGCCCCCCCCCCCGTACCGTACGTAACCTTCCTCGTTCAACGTGGAAATAGTTCCGCACCTGCAGAATGAGCTAAGTGAAACTGAGCTGGCTCTCTCAGAAGACACCACCCCCCCCTCCGAACCCGCAGCCCAATCCTCGCTCCTGTTCCCTCGGAGGCTCTTACTATCTGCAGTGACAGACTAAAGGTCCTGAAATGCCCCCGTGTCCCTCCGCCAGCACAGCAGCATCTAAGACAGCACATGCGCCGAATCGCTTACCAGCTCGTACATGAAGTCCGGGTCGGAGCTGCTCGCCAGCAGGTCTGTGCTGGTCAGCACTTGGTCAGCGAAAGCGCAGTTTTGAAAGGCATCCCCAAAAGGAGGGTCCATCCCACTGATGCTGGGCTGGGGGGCACAGCACCAACATATCACAGGACAATACAGCCTGCTCTAGTTGTCTATTAACAGGTTACCGGCCAGCAGGAAATGTCCCGTAATTTCAGGAACCTGTGGTGTGTCTCTGTACCAGGAACACAAAGATCGTACTGATGGGCTTGGCTAAGACTGGTCTCCCTAACTTACCTCCCAAGGACAAATTCGAATGCAATGCATCATGGGATTGGTCTCGTTTGGTGAAGATGCAACTGATGTATCCCTTGGTATTTGGGGCAGAGCAAGAATGACATCTGAGGATTTTTTTTTCTACGGTCCTCTGTAGTTCTGTTCTTGAGTATTGGAACTGGTCTTCGGCGATGGAAGACGACGAAAAACGAGTACACGAGCATGCAAGCGCGGTCAAATGTGCGAACTGAGAAACGCCCCTAAAGACCTGGGTCACATGCCCACTGGTCACATGACACGTAGGTCTCCCGCGCAGCCGGGGTGCTTACCTGCGGCATCGCCAAGCGGAGATCTTCGGTTTTTATCCGGAAACTTCTCAGCCGTCGGTTGCGTCCGGCCGTTTCCAGTTTCACGGGATGCGGCGTGCCAGCGAATCTGCCCGCGTGACCTCTCTGCGCGACAGCCACTGTGGCTGACTGACAGATCCTCGACTAGTCCTCCTCTGCTGATCACTCCTGGTGAAGGAAAGCAGACCACGCGGTTCTCAGAGAGTTAAAACGGCTTCGTTTTCCCTGGTTACCGCTCTTGACGGGCCCCCTTACAGGCTGTTAGATCCAGACAGTGGAGGATGGTGATTCACAATCTTCCTGCCCCCAGTCCCCCCACCTCGTTTTCACAGCGCAAATCAAGCGGTGCCACGTTGGGCGTCCTGACAGCTGCCCTCGCCGCTGGCTGCCAGCCGGCCGACGAGGGCATGAGCCACGCACAGCCAACCTCGGCCAATCAGGCAATCCGCTTCGCCCCGCCGCTGCGTCCGCATTCCAACCCTGGCTCATGCAGACGCATTAACCGCCGGAGTCACACGTCACTCCCAGGGACTCGGGTTCGAAAAATCGACATAGTAAACAATACTTGTCAAAAAGCTGCTCTCTTTTTCCCCCCCATACAGCTGCATTATGAAGCCTTGGGTGGTAAATCCCAACTGAGAGTGGAGGTGGAGTTACTCATTATGGATTGTCAGGCAATTACTGCCCCCCCCGGGCAGATACCAGGGAACCATTAAAATATTTCATTTGGAAAAGGAAAAAAAAAAAAAAAACTCTGGAAGTGGTGTGGAAGCACAAGGGGAGACATTCTGGGCAGAGCAGTGGCACCATCTGAGGCCGCAGCGGTGTAGGACGCTGGCATATCTATCTGCTTCTTTTTCCTTTTCTGACAAATGCATAGTTTCCAAAGGTCATTACCGTCGAAAGCGAGAGGGAGGGAGGCTCTCGAGAAACACCTCGACGCAGCCCAAAGCAGGCGACGCAGCCCAAAGCAGGCGACGCATTACTCGCAGAAGCTTGACTGGCATGCGGCGTTTTCTCTTCTTTTTTTAAATCATCGCCTCTGGCATCTTCTGAGAAAGCAGAGACCTGCCCAGATCTCCAGCGCAGGTCTGGTGTTTGGTTAATACCCAAGTGACGGTGCATAAAAGCGCAATAACCAGTCTGCATGTGCATGTGGAACCGCCCAGGAAGCCCAGAACAACCCCCCCCCCGCCAGAGGCCTGGTACAGATGACTGACCTCCCAAAGGAATCCGGCCAATCAGATCACACTTATGAATAACAGTGACATCACACCTTCGCATGTCTGGGGATGCCCGCAGTCGAGGGTTTCCCTCCGCACCTCACCTGCATGTCATTTTCCATGAGGTGGGGTGGAGTTGGGGAGGTGGTCATTACCCACACAGTTTCCACTCATAAGACAAGCGGAGGCAAAAGGCCAAGGGCCTATGGGGCTTGGCCGAGGTAAGCCCGACACGGCAGGCCGAGGTAAGCCCGACACGGCAGGCCTGCCTCAGCGCCGTCCGCTGCACTTGGCAAGTGAAAGTCTAGCGGCCGCAGGCAGCAAACAGGCCTCTATGAGGAGGAAGCCGTGTGGCAGGAGGCAAGGGCTCAGACCGCCAGCGAACTGTGAGAAATGTGGCAAACGCGCGCCAGGCCTGTCAATCGCATCACAGCACTGCAGGCCTCTTGCTGCCTATGAGGTAATGCCACGCCCCCTCCGTCCCAAAACAGGCCCCAGAACAAAAATGCCAAATCCCAAAGGAAAGCGATACCGTGTGCCAAGCTGCGGCCTATTCTCACATTAACCCTCGTCCTAACTGAGGAAAATCGATCGCGTTTCCAGCTGAAAGTAGGTGCCATCTAATAATTGTGCCTGAATGCCAATGGTAATGATTGTTGCTAGCCTTTTTAGGGGTGTGTGTGTGTGTCTGTGTGTGTGGGTTTGCATTGATCACATCTGAGGACCAAATTGTCCCCAAAGTGTAGTAAAACCTGAAACTTCTACTTTTGGGGACATCTTTTGAGGTCCCCATTTGGATAACCTAAGTTTTATAAAAAAATGCCAAAAGTCTTGTATTTGCATTGTTTACTTGTGGTTAAGGGTGTCATTGCCAGGATTAAGGGTGTGCCCACACCCCACCGGCTCTGGGGGGTGAAAATCCTCCGTTCTGTGTGCTTTTGTTGGTGCCAAAATAAAATCACAAGCATTCTGTGATTTTCTGTACAGGCGCTTCCTCCCCGAGATGACTGCACTCAAACACCAGGTGAGAGAACTAACTGCCACAAGTTTCGGAGAGAGTAGCAGCATGTGGCAGCCACCTTGATGTGAACTGCGTCCAAAAACGTTTGGTCTCCCTGAAACAGGAACCTCCCACCAATGGAAGACAATGTACACTGATGGACTAGTGTCTTCAAACAGACGAAGAATGACAGAGGTTGTTCAGAATGGGTTTGATCCAAGTTCCATACATTTCATCTGTTACATGAATTTAAATCTGCAGTATTACAAAATGTATTTTTGTATGTGCATGTTATTTGTGTTTTTTTTTGTCAGATGGACATTTATATTGCCTGTAAAGTATATTTATTGCTTAGAAATTGCACTTTCAAGGCGCCGATTTTATATTTGTCAACTTATTCTTTGTATATGTGTGCCAAGTTTTAAATATGAAAGCACCATTTGATGTCGACAACTGCAATTTCACCGCACTTGCACAAAGAAAGCTCTCGAGTCTTGAATCTTAAACAGAGAACCACACTAGAAACGCTAAAACTTTTGTGATTTTTCTTCTTCTTTGGGCGAATGTAAATACAGATGAAGGTCTCTCTAGAGATAAGTACTACTGTTTTGTTTAGATTTCAGTGCTGGCCTCATTGCTGGAATTCATCCTAAAAAAAATGCTGTTTAGCATAACAACTTGGCAGTAACTGCAAGCACAGTAAACAATGGAGCTGTCATTTTTAACTTACATATACTGATCACTGGACCTGACAGTGCAACAGTCTATGAATAACCCATATTGTCTCTTTCTCCTTTTTATTTTACTGACCAGATAATAATTTCAAGAAGAGAAGAGCGAGAGCCGAATATATTTGGCTCCATCTGGCATAAACAGTTTCCAGACCTCGCAACCAGCTTTGAGAGACCAAGCGACTCGCCTCCATTTTTGTGTTCGGCGTAACATCGCTGAGGTTCTTCTCCTGTTTCTCACCAAGGTCAGAATGCAAGAGGCGTCCGACAAAACGTTCGTGTGGCCACACCCGTCGACGTCAACCTACCAGAGGTTAACACTTCATTACGAGGGGGGGGGGGGGTTTATATGCATTAATAAAACACCAAGCTCCGTAAATCCCGCGCGCAAATCTTACAGCTACGCCGGGCGCAATCTACGATCGAGAAAAGCCTCACGGTAAACCGAAGGGCCCTTAGATTCCCAGAGCAGTCAACGCTGCCAAGCTGAATCGCGAGATGGAGGGACGCTCGAACAAAATGAAGCCGCGAGTGGCAAATCCCCATCTTAAGTCAACTTTTAAAGCATCCCGTGGGTCCTGGTCAGGCCTATGCCACCACAAATAGCGACGTTCCATAGGAGGCGTCTCCAGGCGAGGGGCCGAGGCCGCCACAAGCTGTCAGACGCGAGACGGGAGCCCGAGCGAAGGAGGAGTCTGCTGAGAGGATAAATAAATCAAGGTAACTGTTTCCGAAATGGCAAGTCACACAGGTTAATCAAATAAACCCACCCGGGATTTCATACGTAATCATGTAATTAATTACTGCCTCTGACTCCATCTCACTTCCTGCCCCCAAATGGATCAATAATGAAACAAGACTCTCATCTGACTGAGCAGCTACATTAAGGAACGTCAATACGGCTCCTCTTCACAGCTACCTGCGTGTGTTTTACGGCATACCCATTTGCGGACCTGATCCCGCTGCAATAATCGCTCCGCCTGAGTGCCCAGGGATCCTGCTGGGACCAGTGAACCCAAGTTCAAAATTCCTAAGAGTTGTGCCAATCGCTTTTTTTTTGTTGTTTTTTTTAAACCCAAAAGTAAATTTCCTCCCATTCTGCTGCTGGGGTGTGTGCAAAAAGCCTTTGGCCTTGTCACGTACATGGATGGGTTTATCTTCTAAAAAACTTCCAGCCTCACTATCTCCTACATAAGAAACGTATTTATGTAATATTTAATGGTCACACACAAATGTGTGGTTTGACTGGCAGCAAACACCCCCGCTGGTCACGTGACCCATTTTGCCCTATCATGTGGCCCCACGGTCACTGCATCGACGTTGGTATCTTACACAGTCTTCGTGTCAGGATTGCAGCCTTTTACAAAGCAGTTGCTGTTTACTCAGGCAGTTCGGATTAATTACCCTCTAATGGTAGCACTCCACACTGTATCACGTCGGCCACCCTCAATCGCACCGTATAATGGTCTGACTTCATTGTCAATCAGTTAATCCGGCCGACGGCCTGTGAGGAGAATGCGAAGGACTCTAGAGGAAAGGGTGCATCATTATTTGAGCATCAAAAAGTATCGGCCATTCAGCATGGGGGAGATGAGGCCTCGGCAGCGAATGCAGGCCTGCCACCTGCCAGGAGTGGGCGGGGCTTATGGCCATCCCATGAGGCCTCGGCAGAGGATGCAGGCCTGCCACCTGCCCGGGAGTGGGCGGGGCTTACGGCCATTCCATGAGGCCTCGGCAGAGGATGCAGGTCTGCCACCTGCCAGGAGTGGGCGGGGCTTACCGCCATCCCATGCTGAACAAACAGATTTTCAGCCAACAACTTCATTCCCGCAGATGCCAACAGACCGTAAACCTCAGCGAATTGCAAAATGTAGCTGTGCAGGGGGACGCATTAAAATATTCATAAGGATTCTGCAACACTAAGGAAACCTGTCAGGTATGGAAAACGCCACCCGCAACACAAAAAGGCATCGGGCAGGACATCTATCAGCAGCATTGGACGGCAGCCACGAGCAGCCAGCCAATGAGGAGCCGGCGTGGCACGCTGCCTGCGACTGAGCAGCTGTCAGGCCTCGCCTCATCCCAGCAGTTCCGGTGGGAACTCAATCACCATACGGGAGAATAAACAGGGAGCGTGTGGTTACAGCCCAGCTGAAGGGAAGCGCGTGGTGCCGCTGATGTGTTTGAAGGTGATCCCTGGAGATCCCAAGCATACGCTACACAGGAGGCACGAAAAACCCGATTAGCTCCATCTGAAAAATACAATAGTCATTAGTGCCTCTTAGAGCCTCAAGCCAACGTTCCGGCAATAAACTCCACCACTGGAAAGAAAAACCCCTGTCCTTCAATGAGTATCCATCTTTTAACCATTTATCAAGGTCAGAGTGGGCGGACCGAGGGGAGGAGCCTATGCGAAGCAGCACAGGATAGACAGCTGGGATACACCGCGGACGGGATGCCAGTGCATCGTGTGGCGCCCACGATTATCCGGCGCATGGGCAATAATTATCAGGGCTCCAAGTTGACGGGCGTAACCATTAGTGATCTGTATAAATTCGCCGCATCCTTATGTTTATTCAATCCTGTTAGCGGAGCGCGCCACGTGCTACTATTTTGGTAAATCATGGGAGGCGATAAGCACTGAAGTGGCGGCAAAGAAAGGGCCAGCTCAGCAGCCACAACATCCTTAAAAGGAGGCGGCATTCTGGGTAAACAAGGTTAGAAGGGGGTGGTGGTGGGCTGGTATTTTTTTTTGCAGTTTCAAATCCGGCACGTTTGTTAAACACAAGGATACGCCGAATGTATACAGATTACTAACTTTCTAGGCATCACAATACGCCTCTCATTAATATTTTAGGCGTACTACTAATATGCTTATTAAAATTGTGGGTGTACCGAAAATCTGTGGTCTGGGCAAATGTTTATGTCCATCCTCTGAAGCCGTGGAGATTTCCGCGCATACGGCACATAATCGCGATGTGACGTCGTGTGGCCTTAAAAGAAAAACAGATTCTACAGGCAATTAGGAGACAGAAAATTAGCCTAACTGCCAGGCAACTGGTTTATCCGGAGGAATCCTGTGCAGCACAAGGGCTCAATGACACGCACAGAGCCGTCATGAGATTCGAACCCGCAGCCCTGGAGTTGTGAGGCAACTGTCAACAACTAAATCTCACCAAACAATCCCCCATATCCCTTTCTTCAATAACTGTTCTCTATAAATAATAAGCAGTTCAATGATTACAATAACTTCACTGTCTTCTGAAACACTGGCTCTATAAGATGCAATCAAGACAAGAGAACAGAAAATACAATCTATGGTGAATCAGTAAACGCAAATGCTAATCGTATGCCAAACTTCATTTAATGTACGACACATAACAGACAACTCCATCATGGAAACGGATTTCTATTTTTAAATAGCCAGGGAATAATTCTGGAATCTCTCATAAGAATGAAGGCCTCTCCCGATATCAGTACTTTTCTTTGAAAAGCCACCCAGCTCCCCACCGATTCCATTACAAGGCACCAGGTCTGACGTCAGCCAGTTGCTCGTTTTAGGTAACCAGAGAATGACTGGGACTCCGTGACTAAGATGACAGTCATTCTAACAAAGCACATGTTTTCTTATTGCCGATTCTCGTTCCAAGGCAGACATTCATAATTCCAGAGCCGGACGCTCTGTTTATTATACAGGTAATAACATTTCAGTAATACTGATGAGTACTTTGCCAAAATAAGTATTGATCAGAACTAAACTGAACACTGTTGGCCTGATATCAATGCTTACTAGTACATTTTTGCTTTGATTTTTCTACTTTATCGACTCCGATTCACTGTGAAATCCCGCCCGCCGACTTAAATACAGTAACAGGCTCTTGCTGCATTTTGTGGCTATTTATGCACTCTAGACCTCCTATGATTTCTTTAAGGGATTTACCACTAATGTGACATCATTCACCGGTAGGCAGTAGAGCTGCCTCTGAGTCACAGGACTCGAGATTTAAATCTCACCGCTGCACTGCGTGTGCAGAATTCTGCTCCTGCTGGACAGGTTGTCTCCATTCCTAGTCGGATTTCCTCTTGTGATCCAAACACAAGCAGTCAGGATGACTCTAAAGTGTCCATAGTGTGTGTGTATACCCACTTGGAAGATGGCTACAAGCATGGATGGAAATAATTCCCCATCCATTTAAACGTTAAAAAAAAACTGCTTTTGCAATATATAAAGATCTTTTAAATGGACGAAAAGTGTTTGCAAATGGCGTAAAACAAACTAGAGCTGTACTCACATGCGATTTGCATTTCATATTATCGGTCCGTGACTCAGATGCCCGTTCAGACGACGGCACGGCCCACGGAGACCCCTAAAAACACGTCCGGACACATGACAGAAGACGGCGCCCAAATGGAAAACAGAGAGGCTGTTTGTAGTGAGGGCTGAGGAGAACATGCAAGGTGAGGAGAACATGCAAGGTGAGCAACACTACTAGGGCCGCCAGAGATCTGGCTTTGCGAGAACCAAGCGGACACTGTCCAGACCATCTCACCTCTTGGGATGGTTCAAGAACTCCGAGACTTTCTTTCCATCACAGTAACATCTGCTTCCAAAAACCAGAAAAACAAAAAAAAAATCGTGGCAGATTCCCCATCTACGGCCTCTTTGACTCGTCTTCACTTGGCCACGCTCCAGTTACTATTTGGGCTGTTTACTTAAGCAACAAGAGGGTCGTTTACTCGGCGCTGACAGACAAGGGGCGAGGAGGAGGAGGAGCTGAACACGAAGGACGTGGCGATCTCGCCTGACCGAGACGTGACAGCTGCAGGAGAAGTGAATCCATAGGCCCCGAGCCGCATTGAACGTGTTAAGCACACGTGCCGACCGCCCTGCGTGATTTTCACACCGAAATAAATGATTACGGAACCCGGGCGGGCGGAGAAGCGGGCTCGGAAATGGAGAAGGATGTGAAATGACAGGAAGACAGGCGAGCTGAAGCCAGCTCTCGACAGGACCCACGCTGGCTTCACACCTAGGGGTCTGCTTCTTGGGGGCAAAAATGCGGCAAGAAAAATTGCGGGAAAGGGGCCCGCAAATGGACCCAGGATCACGGACACGCTGAGAGCGACCAACAGCAATGGTGTCTGCAACTGCATGGTAGATCATGTGCATGTGCAATCATCTAATACATTTTGTTGGCACTGCTTTACGTTTGTTGCCACGACTCATGACAACACTAAACACATCTTGACACACACTACTGGTAGAAAATAAGTTCTGTTTGGCTGTGGTTTATTTTCAGGTCATCCGTCTCCGTCGTTTGTTTTATTAATATTGCAGTGTTACTCACGGGAATTTCACATATATGATATCAGGCAGCCCCAACTGCATCTGTCAAATAAAAGTCCCTAATAATAACTCAACATTCATTATTGGACAGTGAACCATATTTACCCTGACAGTATCATCTTAATTGTAGGTGCACGTGAAATGAAGTTCCACGTTTAGTTTCTGCTGGCCGATTTCATACCCCTTTCCACCACAGGACAATTCCCTGAAAGATCCAGTTACCGCGTGGGAATAAGCCCGGCCACACAGACAAGCCCAGGGCAACCGACAGCGATTGTGTCTGTCAGAGAAGGCCGAGCCGGCAAAACCACCGGGAATGAAAGCAAAACCGGAGAAGGCCCAGTCTACCTGGAGCTACAAGAGGAAAAAAAAGAAAAGGAAAAAAAAAAGATCTGATACCAAACAAAGACCCCTGACTTCCAACCCACTGCCCTGGAGACAGACCAATCGGCACAAAGGGCAGCAAGGCTCCCTGATGTATCCTAAACATCTGTCCCCAGGGAGGGAACATTTCCAAGTACATGGGATATTGCTCAATGGAAACACTGACTTTCCTCTCATTATTGGCACTTGGATCAGTTTTGTTGACATTCTAATATTAAATTAATGCACCCGATAATAATAACAGCCTTGTCTACAGAGCTGAAAAAACGCCTTTTTTGTGTACTTTGCATAATTGTGTTTGAAGGGATTCTTATATACCTATTTGTATTCTATTACCTTCAAAAGCAATTCTGCGATACGAGTCCACTTTTGAAGATAGGGCTGGCACCGAATAAAAGATTTATCATGAAAAAGATAATGTAGCAGTTCAAATCAGCTACATATGTGCTCAAATTTTGTAAAATAATTCCAACAAATGGATGCTAATAAAAAAAATGAAAACCCTACAATCTTGATTGGTACTCATCGATAAAATATTCTTTAACAATACTACTCTTCTTTGGTTTTAGTACCTTGGTCCAACCACATCAGAAACACCTGACAATCCAGATGTTTCCCTCTAACTGAAGAGCTTGACCATTATTTTTTTTCTATCAAACTGAGTTTTGAAACCTCCCCTGGCATCAGGATCAGTCGACAACAGACCCACTTTAAATCAGGCTGAATAATTTTATCGACAAAACACGATCCAGCCCCGTGCCCGTTAAACCTTCCATGATCAATCGTGGTTGATATCCTCAAAGTCTAATTTCAGTCTTAGTCTGAGCAGACTGTCAGCTGCATGAGGGTAGGTTTTCCAAGCATGACCATAGCGATTTCAGAATCTACAAGTATATAGCAACAGGGCTTTCACTAGCTAACCTGTAAAGCTGCATGTCGTCTCGTGTTTCGACGTGTTTATATAGCACGGCAAATACATTACGATCATTCCTCGCGCTGGAGGAACCTGCAGAAGGACAAACACGACCTGTCGGCTTTGTGACCTGAAAGCCCTTCTGTGAAAAGCTTCCTCTGCCATAACGTCACGCGTCCCGGGGGGCGTCAGCAGAATCCAGCACATCCAATGAAAATGAAAGGAGAGGAAGGGGAACCACATGGCTGCAATGGCTTCTGGGTGATTCCGTTTTGGTTTAGGGGGCTATGAGTGGAGTAAGTTACTTCTGACGTCTCCTACTGGGAAGACTCTGACGTAAAAATAAACTGGACACACTCAATCAGAGGTCCAGGAAAGTATACGGGTCCAGTTGTACCATGACTTTTACAAACTGAGCCACATACCATACGCATGCAGAATTAGCTTAAGAACAGTCTGGTTTAACAACAAAGGTTTATCGGGACTGTAATGCTTTTAAATTATTACATTTTACAATTCCAAAGTTGGATAAAGCAATATTACGCATGAAATTTCTGAAACTGATAAGAAAAATATCAATAACAAAATAATTACATTAGCAGTTTTTGGTTGTAAGACTAGCACTGTGCAATAATCTCAATATTCCAAAATCATAGTCAACAGACAAACAGTTTCCCAAAGAAAAGATTATGTTTAGTAGTTACTGTCACAGGCAGGATAATCAAGAGTGGCTAGCTGAAAACCTGAGGGAACATCTAGTTTAAGTCCAAACCCGCTGTTACGAGAAATTCAGACAGACTGAATCCTCGCGGGGCATAGCCCATATTCTCGGTTATATTTAAGTCTGTGGAAAACCAGCTTTGAAGAAAAGAGAAGCCAGACAGATGAAAGAATGAAGAAACGCATGACGTCTTAACTGTAAAAACTGAAATCTGACTAATTACTCTCTGCAGTCTGAATGACAGAATGTAACACTGCTACGTCTTAATTGCGCACACAACCGCAAACGTATGCCAGCAACAAAAGCTCAACAACTATTTACAGAAAATTATTTTTTCCTTTAACAAATTCAAAGAATGCGTGATAAGTGCCTAAAACCATCCAAAATGACTCAGACAAGACACAAGATCACCAAAAATATGTTCAACATGAGCCCACGCTCGATTCAAGAATCCCAATGCCTTTCCCTAATTAGCCATTTCATAAGTAATAGTATGGCTGCATTTTAATTAGGGAGTCAAACGTCTTGATATATTCTTATTTCTGACCAGCCGTGCCAGCGCTAACATATGAGCATGCGCAGTTAGGTGAGCAGGTGGACCAGAATTCAGGTGTAAGTACTTCAAAAAAACACCGCTGCACACTACTAAAAAAAAATGTATAAAGAAAATTCCATGTTTAACATTTATTACACCTTTGCAAGCTGTTACATAATCATTTACAATTGGCACCATCTAAATTCGGCAACACACAATATTTGCATTGCTAACTACAGAAACTCAGATATTGACGCGCAGAAAGAACGAGCGAAAAATAAATACATGTAAACCGACAGCCGGTTTAATGCTGAAACGCCGCATAAGATCGCTTACAAAGTATTGCATTACTACAGCGGCGTACATTAAGTGCTGGGAATATCAATAAATACGCGTTTCCCGAGAATCCTGGGGAATGTAGAATGAAACATTTGGAGTGAAGAGGCGCTCGTTGTGGCGCATGTTTTGAGAGCTGCAACAATGCATTTCTTTAAAAATTGCTTTTACAGAGCCAGCAGTTCAAAATTGTCCCATGTGCTTTTATAATCTTAATTTTCAAACGCTAAAAAGAAACGCACGCTGCAAAAATGTACTGGTTTAGTCCCCACATATGAAAACGCGCAAATATGCTATTTGACCAAAGTCTGTGTCCAACTGTATCATACTTTGAAAATTGCATAATGGCTTACTAGATGTATTAGAAATACAAAAAAAAAAATTTTCACAACACGGGTTATCTAGGATCCCAGTATTATGCATCTAACGGCAATAACGACAGTTTGTGTGTCTGTAATTCTAGTCATTAATACATGGGACTCTTGGTTAAGAACACAATGTTATATATAACATAAAATAATTTTAGAAATTAAAAACCATTAATCATGGGTGACAATGCACAGTGCATCTGCAAGTTCAGTGCTTAATAATACACCAAACCGTGTAACAGATGAAGAAAGGTATAAGTCACATAAATATAAATGCATCTGTTTAAATATTACTTCGGAGCGTACGGGGTTCACAGTTAAAAGCGCCAGCCAGAGGAAATAACTACTTGATTACTTTAAGCTTATCCAAAAGAAAGTTTGTCGGGACTCCACCGCTTTGCCTGCGCTCCGTTCACATTCAACACGATCTTAGCAAACCGTTAGAATAATTTTATCTCCGGTCGGGAAAAAAAAACGTACACACTCATCAGCAACCACGTTTCTTTAATGCCTAAACAATACCGCTAATTGTCCGATCAGTATCCATAGCAATGACCTACAAAACGTTCGATATGGTAACACGGCAATGCCCAAATAGATATGCGCTCTTGTCTATCTGTAAATCCACCGACGGATATTATGCACTCGCTGCACCCCAAAATAAGTGCTGCTTGCTCTTGATTTATAGTAAGGAAGCGATCACGGTAAGCTTGACCTACGAGCCCCGCCAAACGGCCCTGAACTCAACATGGACCTCAGTGCATAAACAGAAGCATCATACCGAGCTCGGATAAGAGTTAGCCAACGCCCACGTCTGCCTAATACCCTATTGGTCAAAAAGATCACAGCCCGCCTTTAAAAATTCCTGATTGGATAACCCTACTGTCTATCAAAAGCGAGGTCGACGACAGCCAACGCGAGCAATCTGGGGCTTGGCTGAAGAAGCAGGCTGTAAAAATAACACACATTAAACGGCCTTTGTGCTATATAAATACTTATCCTAAAAAAATCATTCCGTATATAGATTATTATTCGACACAAAAAACTGAAAGCGCTTAGCTGTGGCGTGACTTCGCTCATTTGTTCTTAATTACTAGAGAAAAATTTTAAAGAGCTGTCTCAACACTAAGGAGTTACTAATTCCGCAATTTTTTGCAGTAAATCGCAAATGTTATAACAGTGCCACGCATCCGATTCAAGACAATCAGTATTTTTTCTAGACACCTTCGCACAACACAAACTGTAACGGTGTGTAACATAGCTACCTACCGAATAAAAACAGCACTGTACTGGGTAGGGGGCGTGTTCCGCTCGTGGACGCGAACAGCTGGTGTTGCTGAGAACTAGCTAGTTAGTTAGCTGCCTATGCATCTGACTGCTTTACACTCCAGAAAAAAAAAATCAAACCCAGTAGCCAAAAGCACGTGAAAAACATGCAAAAACTCAATTTGCGTTATAAAAACAAAAAGCAGCAAAAAAAATCAAATTAAATTTATGGAGACGGCGAGCAAAAATACAAAACAGCGCATTAATATATATTGAGTATGTAACATAATTATAACAATGCATAATTTTAACTTGCCAGTAAAAGTTTTTAAAATTGCTAATAAATTAGCCAGCCAAAAGTCACCTGTCCCGTGTCCCTTGCTTACCGAGCAGGCTCGGCTAACTCGCTAGCAAAGCATAAAAAAATATCTCGTTACTTACATTTGCAAAAATATTCACTACCAACACATTTAGCAACTGTCTGCCAAACCGTATCCGTATATTACTGTTGTTGCTCAGCACTTCCTTTAATATACAACTCAAGATAAGACTCGGAACTAAAGCCCGCACTGGAGAACTATGGCCTCCCGTCCCTCCCCTGCCTCCCTCTCTCATACTACAACTAGGTTGCTAGCTGGCTACACAAATTTTAATTACAAGCTCTTTTCCCTCGGTGGTCTTGAACAGACAATCAAATACTCATATCGCTCACCGTGCAACCTCACATGCGGATGTCCGAGCGGCGTTTAGTCGCGTACTGGTATCTATACTGGTGTTTTTTTGGCCATTTCTATGGAGTCCATGCTGCCCAGCTCTCTGGTTTGTTTTGTTTATCTTCTTCCTGACGGGTTCCTGGAAAGCGCGTGACTCCCCGCTCACGTGGCCCTACAGTGGCCAATGGGCGCGCAGCTCCGCGATTAACCCTGAAGACGCCGCCGCTTTACACCTGTGCAGGCGCAGACTTCAGTATAAAATCTCTTATTAAATCTCTCAATGGAAATACAGGCACGCAACATTGAACTGTAGTCGATATTAGGAGCTTCCAATTGACAGTATGGTGTGCTGCGATACAGCGCATGTGCCTGTTTCGCGTAAAAATATATTTCATTAAAAGCAATACGAATCAATACGAGCATATTGTTGATTGATTGATAGCACTAAATATAATTGCACGGCTTGTACAACGAATTCATCCTGCAGCCTTTTCAATTAATAGACTAGAATGTGCAGCGATATTTACCTGACGAAACTATTAAAAATAAGTTTACGTTAGCTACATAAATATAGCAATCAACGCTAGTCTGAAATGAGTGTACCAGCAAATACATTTCTCAACATTTACCGCTATTAAAACAATAGTGCATAAGATCAATACTTATACATATTCATATATTGTTGAATAACAACTAATGAATATTCACTATTGCGTCTACAGTGTGTGTTTACAGGCTTGTAAAGTTGTAGACAATCACATCACAACCTCTATCTTAAAAATGAATATATATATATATATATATGCCGCTACTCGAGTTTTGCAGAGATGAACAAATATTTTCAATCGCGAGGCCCGACACTCTACTACAAAAGGTTGAAACGCAAGAATCACGCAGTTTTTTCATATTACTGTATCGCTTAAGTATTCTTTCCCAAGTTAAAAATAAGTTAATCAATTTTATTTGCGGTTCCAATGAGTTCATTATAATAACTTCAATATGTTCGGCCGGCTATTTTATTCTAAGACTATACCCGAAACCACAGTTGCAGCAATTACATACTCCGGCGTATTTATCAAGCTAATGCGTTCAACAAATTCTTCATAAACAAAAAAATATTCTTCAAAAATTTTTATATTGATTAATTAATTTTAATTAGTTTCTGTTTAGTTCGAATATTTAAAACTATAAGTTAACTGTACTTTTCTAGTTTTTATGAAGCACAAATGAAAGAGCGCCTGTTTTTTTGCAACCTCTATGAAGAATTTCACTGAATAAATTTTATGAAATGTATTCCAGTAAATGCAGCGATAACTGTAAGTTCATACAGAATACAGAAAAGCGTGAATTGCCACTATTTCAAATTTATTTTTAAAAGAATTAAGCAAAATATTTTTAAATACAAATGAGTTCCTGTTTACTAGCAGTCACACGTAAAATATACAACAACATTATATTAATTTTATATTAATATTATTGACATTCCTATTACAGTAAGATTCTTTCCAAAAAGTTTTGCAGGAAATTGAACAGGGCGTAATGCAAGGTCCTGATTTTTGGCCGTCTGTTTAAAAAACACAGCTCTTCAGGTTAGGCAAAAGTAAAGCTTTCTTTGTTTGAAATAAAGTAACCAAGAATTTAAAAACGAAAATAAAGGCCTTTTTGTATTTTGTGGATATTGAAACTGAAATGCATTGTTCATTATGTCAAGCAACTTCATGTAAACGTCAATCTTCTACATCAGGTGATACTAGTTAGGCTAGATTTAGGCTCGGTTGAAGGTCTGGGCAGGTCTAGTGTGAGTATGTGTGACCTCCCACGGTTGATTCTGAGCGTGTGTCCAAGATTACAACAGCAGCGGGCACTTGGAATTCATTAGTGAGCGGGGGCCTGTTCTGTGCTCCGGAGGCGCTGTGAACGGCATTCTGGGAAAGTCTGGAGGACTCAGCACTGCGATGTCTGCTAAAATCCGCCCGTGGTCCCGGGACGTTCGCCAAGCCTTTCACCCAATTAGAACACCTATTACTCAGCAGAACAGAATAAAACTGCACACAATCTGCCTGAATGAAGCTTTGTGCCCCTAAACTGCTTACACTCTGCAGTGTTGTTTTCCATTTTCTCCCCCTTTCAGCAGGAAAAAGAACGTCTTCGACTGATTTGGAAAAAAAAAACCGCCACAGTGTTCAGCCCCTGTACGTGCAAGGTAGCAGGCCATTAGAAGAAGATCAGGGTCTTCAACTTTTGTTCTTCTTAGTCATTAGGCTCGTTAGCCGCTGTAGCAATGGCAAGTAAAGAACTTTTAGGTGTAATTACAAGAGATAAATAAAATCAAACAGTAAAATAACCACTGCGGTGAAACTACGGGAAACGACGACTGAAAGAAAATTCATTTTCTATAGACAACTATTCACTGCAAACTGCTTAAACTGAAGCAATTGCAAATGCATAGCAATCATTGTAACTTTGTATTATAAACCAGTGTTTCCCAACCCAGTCCTCAGGGAACCACAGACAGTCCACATTTTTGCTTCCTCTCACCTCTCAGTGCCCTGTGCCAGGTATTCCGCGCTCCTGATTGGCTGGGAGCTGGGAGTGAGCAAAAACCTGGACTGTCCGGGGTTCTCCGAGGACTGGGCTGGGAAACACTGTTATAAACTGCCTGTACTATGATTTTACGGACGTAAGAGTCACGGCCTTGTTCCCCTGCATTGCAACGAGTCCAGCCAACGAGGACCAGTGGTACCAGATGGATCAGGTTTTGGTAGCAGAAAAACCTGAGTAGTTTTGGGGGAATTGAAGAGAAATCAGACATGCTGATATACATGGAGATATACAATGATAAAAGAATTCTGGCTTGAAAGATTTACGAACATACTGAACATTCATAAACATCCATCCATCCATCCATCCATTTTCAGAACCCGCTTGTCCAAGTCAGGCTCATGGGGGGGTCCAAAGTCTATCCCAGGCAGGGAACAACCCAGGATTGGGCGCAAATGATGATTTAATATATAAATTTAATATATGATGATATATAACTGCAATGGACTGGAATCCTTTTATACGTGGCTCTGTAATCACACAAATAACTTGCCTGAATCAAGCAGCTGCTGTCTGAACGTCTGTCTTCGGCGATTTACCTTCTGCGGTCTGCCGCTGCCCCCAGCTCCCTCCCAAACAACATGACCTAGTTTCACGCAGAAACACGCTGCAGCGAAGATTAATATTTATTCACATGCCTTATATAAATCGTTGTGAAGGAACTACTTACACTGAGGGGTGAAGGGGGGGTGTCACTGTGCTGTTCCTTTATTCCCGCATCGGCTTCGGCTGAACTGAGATCAGTGCAGAAAATGGGCCTTCGTAACTGGTCGACATTTCCGAGCTCTTCTGAAGCACTGAGATTTGATTACGTCTGTATTCATGCATCCTCTCCATATCTCATTGTCGATATTTGTACCCTATTGTTTAATGTAAAAATGATGTGAAGAGTACATGCATCACTTTACCTTTTAAAATTTTATAGACATGCAACAGAAAAAAAAATCTGCTTGAAATAACTCCAGGAGTATGTATTTGCTGCCCTCTGGTGGGATAAATAAAATACTACAGGTAAAGTCCAAACAACACAATTTCTATGCATCCTGTACCAGAGTCCAGAACGAATTAGGAATCAATGTATCATAAAATGCAGATGATAAAGAGTTTGCCTGAAGTGCTGTAAATTGACAATTAAAAAATATTAAATCACAAAAGAGCAAATTTCTAGATTGTGGATGAACAGTAAGCGACGAGTATAGTGTGATGTGAAAATCCACCTCACAAGAATGCTGGTTCAGCACCACTTCAAAGGATAGCAGCGGCTTTGCTGATTGCGTCTTGCCTTTCTGCACCCAGAATCACACCCAGCTGCCTCCTGTCAGTTCCCTCGTTACTCCAGTATTTAAGTGCCGCATCACTGAAGCCATGCTTTCCATTCTCTTTTATTGTTTTCAGCTCAGTTCAGTTCGGTTTGGTTCAGTTCAGTAAACTCCCTTTGTTTGCCCTGATTCCTGCTCCCACATCCTCCGTTCCGGTTCTTCATGACAGATAATTAACAGAGACAAAAAAGGAACCACACAGAAATACAACAAGAAACACAATTATCAAGGTGTACAAAATAGGACCCAGGGCAAAAAAAAACATGAGATGTTTAACAAGTTGACAGAGGAAACAGAAGATGCTCAGTTAGCAGCCGCCCACAAAGCCCATTCAGCCACTCAACAGCCTGTGGAGCAGGGGAACACACTAGGAATAGAACAATGACAGAACTGGGACTTGTAGAGAAAATGGGATGGCCA
>JABFEA020000052.1:5043668-5068291 GCA_019775915.2 Cyphomyrus plagiostoma
CAGAAACGATACACGTGTTTTATATCTTTACTGCACTGCAACATATAAATTGTTAAATTGCCATCGAGTCCCCTGTGCTTTGAAAGGGCAGAGACACTAATAGCTATAATATCCAATACGGAAGCATTAAAAACGGCTAAAAAGCCAGATAATTTCCTGCTTCGTTTGTCTATTTTTCCACCCCTTCCCCCACATGTAGCCTGTCCCTGTTTTACTGGCCGTCTCCTCCACATTCCTCATCTTGCCCCCCTTGTCTTTCTCATACAATTTTATTTTTTGGTTTCTGTTATCTCTTCCGCAATCAGGCTCGAAGCTGGTTATTTAATTTCTAATTAAGCTGAAGCACGTCGCTCGAGGCGCACGCGTAAACCGCTCGTTTAATTTGGCGTATATTCGACAGACAAAAATCAGTAATTAGAGCTATTTTTAACACCCGCCGCTTGGCATAGTTAAGAGTTGCAACCTTAGATGATAACGTAATGGGAGGGGGTTATTTTTATACAGGCCCAAGTGTCTGTTATGAAGTTCACCGTAAGTAAGAAGAATCTAGAACCACAGAGGTCCGCCACCTGCTTACCTCATAAACTTCTCCATGATCTCCTCTACCCACATCTGCAGGCGAATGAAGCTGATCCCGTAGCGCCACCACAGACGGAAGAGGTCCAGCAAGTACCAGTCGGTCTCCTCCAAGATGAACTCCTTCCCGTTAAACACGGCGGTCTTCCCCGCCACGCTCCGCCGGTGCTTAAGACCTGCAGGATTTAAGACGGTAACAGGAGTGTAGGGCAAATATCACATCTCACCAGGCTGACAGTTAATACCAGTATCAGGCCGCTGGCTGGAGTGGGATTTTCAGTTCGAGACAAGTCTGCACACGCATTTACATGTATGTAACAGTTTTATTTTCTTGTAAATAATCTGTAGGGTTTGCAAACTGCCCCAACGCTTTAGATGTAGGCCTATCTAAGTTTATAATGTAAAAATGTAGATTTGCCGTAAGAGTACTTGCGTGAGCGTGAGATTCACAACAGATGCTTGAGAGCTGAAAAACCCTCAGCATTAAATGCCAAACTGTTATCTGTTTTTGAAAGGCACCCTACAGTTGTTTAATTCCACTTCCGTGATTGCGCTAATGTTAAGGTCATGGAGGCTGGCATGGATCGGACGATCGGGGTCTAGCAGGACCCACCAAGCTGTTTGACGAAGTCCTGCATATGCAAGTTGAGGGAGTGAATGATGGATCCCCCGGACTCGTAATCCTGATGGTTGACGGTAACCGTGGCCAGCCGCCCTCCGACGGTGCCATTCTCGAAAACGTCGATGCGCACCTCTGGTCCGAAGTGCTGGCGCAGGAAATGGGCCGTAGCTGTACCACCGATCCCAGCTCCGACTATAGCTGCAATACGAGCAGAACGTTCCACCGTATAAATGCATTAAACCGATGCGGTTACATTGTGATCTGTTGCATACTGACTAAACACATTCAGCTGGTCAACTAAAAGGAGGCGCTTTAGCATGACGTTAAATATCTATACCCCACGCATATTCCGCGAAATTAAACTCGATCATCAACGCGGGGCGGGTTATTAAAAGCAACAGCCTGAAACATCTATTTTCGTAACGAAAAAAATGATACGTAAAAATAAAACTTAATGCTGCAGATACATTCATGCAATATATGGCATGGCGGTCTGCTTACCTATTTTAGAAGGCGGAGCCCCGTCAAGTTGAGCCGAGTCGTAATCTCCGAGCACCAGCACAGAGGCGATCAGCGCGATGATGCATGGCAAGGAGAGACGCCGGGGCATGATGGAGCAGAGGGGGTCAGAGCATCGCCCGATGGTGGCCGCTGAGCTCGAGCTCGTCCTGGTCCGCGTCTAGCGACCTAACGACGGAACAGCATGATCGCTCGGGCATCCGCCTCGGCCAATAGAAGGGAAAAGGCAGAGATCCTGTTCCGGAGGCGGGGGGAGGCAGTGTGACATCAGAAGGGATAATCTGCATGTAAAATAGCAAGGACGGTGTTCCGTGGAGTTAATAAAAGACGAGCGTGGCCTTGTTTTGTTTTGCGAAGACAGAATATGGTCGACAGTTAAAACAATATTATTAGGCTATAGTACATAAAAACACAAGGCCTAAGACAACTGTGAAAAATCATACAATTTCTTATACATTTTATTTCATAATGTCATGTACATTATTATCTGCTATCGGAGTATCTCTGATACATCGTGTAATCAGGATTATAGCATTCAGTTATTTAATACCTATACACCATACGGTTTAAGTTTACGATTACCAATTCAGGCCGGGCATTGTGTTAGATACGTCTTTATGCCTAGCAGGTAGATTAAAATCTTAACAATATAGTGTCAGTTAGAAATATGGGTCGTAGCTGAGGCTATGTGGATCAGCCGCTTGTACGTTCGGTATGCATTAGAAATGTTGGATTTATGCATGCCTAATGCAAGTCAAGGCGTCTTATTGGACTGCATTAGACAGACCTACCCACCAAAACATAATAAAGCTTTATACAATATATTAGGCCCGGTTTATAACACGAGAAAATGGTGTAAACTGTCTAATTAAAGTGAAAACCCTTAAACGTCAGACGTAAATTCTAGTATTTTTACGGCTGACGCCAGTGTTAGTAGCCATTGAAGGAAGTTACGTCAAGTATCGTTATTTAAATACAATCCACCCACCCATCCATCTTTTGTAACTGCTTGTCCTATTTGGGCCTATGGGCGCAAGGCAGGGAACAGCCCAGGGTGGGGCACCAGCCGATCGAGCGGCACACTCGCGCACAATGGTGTCTAAGTACCCTGTAGATAATTTCATATCTTAACTATAGGTCTAAATAGCCTACAACATGCGCATGGGCGTGCGTGGTATTGCACTTCTCAAAATTAAATGTTAGTGTCCCGGAATCCTGAACTTCTCAGAAAAATCAGAGGTACTGCCCGCTTACCACGTGACTTTTATTACTGACGCCAACTGACAGACCCTCTTGTGCTGTCCGCTGGGATCTTTTTTTGTTGGTTATATTTAGCCTCGCAGTTTACATTCCCCATTATTGCCTTCTAAAGTGCATCTTAAAAATATACGTACTGGGCCTGGTTTAAAAACGTATGTTTATTTATTTATGCGAACTGTTATTTATTTTGAGATTATTTCCTACTCATTTGGAATAGACCACTAATTAAAATATGTGTATATAGAGTTCCATGGGGGTTTCAATTGTGTTTAAATAGATCTGAAATACTCATAATAGCCAAGCCAGTAAACTAGCATAAAAGACAATGCCTTTGTTTGCAGTACTGCTTAGAGTAGGAATCAGACCTCACCACCAAGTTGAACATTTATTATTATTATTATTATTATTATTATTATTATTAAATCTTTTCAAATGAGTTCTCACTGGACATTTTTCTATGGTTGCGTCAGCAGTGTAACTTGCCCAGAGTCATTTTTTAGCCCACCACTTGTCCCATGACTGTATAGAGACTAAGAAGTAACTGACTCAAATCGGCTAGTCATATGAGGTCAGCTGATGTTACGGTTTGGCGCGCGTCAGCGATGCAAAACGGGGCTGCGTGCAGGAGACACACCGGCCGATGGAGGGGCGGCGGGCGGCCGAAGTGGGCGCTTTCTGCTGCTGTCATGCAGAGTAAGCATGAAGCGGCAGGTATACCATCACGGGGTTCACGAGTTTCCGCCACACTGACTTCAGACTGGGGCATTCCCAACCACTGCCACCAGCCGCCTTTGCAAGTCACTGCTGCCGTTCTATATTTATAGAAGAAAAGTTTTTATAAAGTTTGTTCGTTATATATATGTAGTTAACTATATATAACGTTTGGCCGTTCCTGTCTAATGATCAAAGTACACCCTGCTTTATAACGCACGTCTCATGCATGCACAGAGATTCAGCAAAACCGTAATATGTCCTTCGACCATGTCTCATTGACATACACCGGGACAACTTTAACTGAAGTGCCATTTGTAGTACACCTACTTTCGGGTGGTCTTTTTGTTGTGTTTTTGCTCCCTAAAATACATGTGATACTTGAAATTAAGGTAGAAAGCAAAGCTGGTTTGAACATCCATACAATAAAGGCGCATTGTAGATGGCATCTAACGCAGGCGAGCTGATCAGTCGGTCGATAGAGGGGTTAGGATTTCCCCTAAATAGACAACGGAGTTTACAGAGCGGAAACGATGTATCGAATAGTTGACCAACGTTTCCTTCCTCTCTGATAGAAGGGGGTTTCATAATAAAGAAAACCAAGCGCGTAAAATATTTGCTATGTTATAAAACAAAGCAATTAAATTGTATTTAAGCACGTTGCCCATTTTCTAGGTTGGTATCATTGCAATTGTTTGAATTGTTTTTTTGCTACATGTTCTGACGCATTTGAATCCCTTTTGCGCAAGTAGGCAAGCTCTGCTGGGTGTATATGGGACTTTCCATCTCTTAATGTGTACATTGTGTGTAAAATGGAATATACGCCTATGCAAATCGCCGCTAATCGGTTCCTTTATATAGCGCCGAGGTCAAAACACGTGCAGTGCATACAGGGCTGTGGGTGTCCGGCGCTCTTATGCTCGATTTTCTGAAAAACTGCTTCGTCGGGATGAATCAGCAGCGCCTGCTTCACAGAGAAAAAACGCGGCCGCTGTAGCACTAGGATGAATCAGAGAGTAACTGACTGAAAGACGCACGATGAAGGCAGTCAAAGTGAAAGACCAACAATGACAACAGCAACACAAAAACGGAAGACAGACTGAGACAGGGTCCCGAGTATAAGTCACACTGTCTATGTCACAAGGGATGGTAAGTTAAATGTAAAATATCTATGTTAATAATATCTATGTCAGTGTAAAATGTTCTAAGAAAACTGCTGTACAACATTAAATGACATGCTCTGAATCTTAATAGAATTATTAATAAATAAAATAAGATTATTTGCTTACATTAGAGAACGGACTATAACCGAGCTCGAATCATATAAATGAGTCCTATATCATATAAAGTAAAACCTATTTTCATCATATTGTGCAGTGGAAATTATGTGAGATTTTTACCTGCTTATTTTATTGATATTAGTCTGTACTAACGCAACGAGGTAATTTGAATGGTTTTATTGGTTCCGGTAACCTAGACCGAATGCTGTTGTCACATAGCGACTACGGGATACGATCAAACTCTTGGTCTTGGCGTAATATAATATAATAACTGGCTGGGTAGTATCACTCATATTTCCATCCTGCCGTGAGAAGCGCTGCAGCTGTTTCAGCAAGCCCAGGTTATAATCACTGAGCCACCGATTTAATTCACTTACAGTTAGAAAAAGACAGCAAAACCTGGCTTTACAGCCGTTCACGTATCAATCGCTGTAGATGCGTAATATTTTGTTTATACGCCGGTCAAAATTGCTTATGATTAATGCGATTGAAAAGTCGCCGGCGTTGTAATGTAAGCCTTTCTTGTAAAAACACGTCTGGATAACAACACAAAATGTGAAATACGGGATATTTGGTGATACTACAGCCTGAAGTTTTAATTTAAACAAACACAGCGGGGCACCGAAACGTAGGAAGGGATGAGTGCGAGAGTTATGAAGCAGGCTAAATGCCTAGTGTCAAGTACGGAATTAATTATTTTTTAAATTAAATTTTCTACATTCTAAACTGCATGGTTACTTTAAAGAAACCTAAATACTTTCCATAAATGCCATAGTATTAACGTCCATTACAAATGTAGAAAATTAATTTGTATATAAAGGACTTAATAGTTATTTTCTCTACACTATGAATTTGTAATGTACAGGAGAGGACTTCACTGTGTAAGTACTGGACCACGGGGAAGGTTTATATAACAACAGTAATAGTACAGGATTTAGTGGCAACTTAATAAAAAACATAAATAATACAGATGTAGTTTTATAATGTATTGCGCTTCCATAAACTTGAAGCAATTATATGTTTTTAGGAATTGCTATAGAGACAGGAAAGGAAGTAAGCTATCATGTGTTTGAGGTACTTTTGGTAAAATGCTTTCTGTTTGTTTACGAAGAAGACAACGATGAACACTGTACTGAAGTTTTGCAGAGGTAAACAAAAAATATTCTCATGTGATTTTTGGTGGAGTAACGCATTGGGGCTTCATGCTCCATGTTTACACCTCAGTGGAATTTATATGGGACTGTGACACAACTAAATCTATATATCTATTGCTCTGCAGGCGCAATAGGACGTAAAATGTTTTATAATACCAACAATATCGCCGTTATGTGGCCTTTCACATACAATGCATAATACAATAATTTCCAAATGGTCAATTATGTAAACCTACATGAATTTAATTAGAGAACATATAAATTAAATATAAAGAAAAACATAGTAATCTTAATATCAGTGTCAGTTTATAATTTGAAAATTGCCATTATTTTTCTAGGTCATACAGGAAATTGATTTTTATGATCACTTAGACCTGCATGTGATTCGTCATACAGCCGAGCATAAACATTACCCTGTGTGCCGCGGGACGAAGTCACCCGACCAGAGGGACCGGGCAGAATTATCAAGATGTGAAATTACTGGACATTCCCAGAATCTGAGCACAAAAAAAATCCCAGGTTTTCTCATGCAGGCATCTGTTGTATGATTTCAAACTCGAGTCATGTCAACAGATTCTGATTCATCGTTCCAAATCGTACTGCTTCTGTAGAATTAGCCGAACCGTGATTACTCTTATACACAGTAAGAAAAATGGGTACATGTACACACAACATTAATGTATCCCCAATTACACAAAAATGCCCATTTTGTCAATTTACCTACAGCTAGGGTACAACTGGCAGACCTTTAATGGTACAGCCCCAGTGACAAGTAATTATTCACTGTCAGGAAAAGAGAGCACCAATTTGTACCTTTGTTATCATTGGGGCTGTACCCACAAGGGCCAATTGAACCCTAGTTGGAGGAAGATGTACCTTTTAGTCGAATTTAAGGTACAGAAATGGACTCTGAAGAACATCCCCAAGGTATAAACATAGGTACAAAGATACAAAAATGTTCCTTAGTCCATTTCTCTACATTTAAAGGTACATTTACCTGCACCTAGGGTACAGGTGGCAGACCCTTGAGGGTACAGCCCCATTGACAAGTAATTGTCCCCTGAAAGGTATAAACTAGTACTTTTTTCTGACAGTCTAGCTGTAATGGTAAAGGCTAAAAAAACACATGCATTGCATTATATAATAAACAATGTTGCTTTTTTGTTTATCTCCAATTAATTATTCTATGAGGTCTTTCTACAATGTCTCTTCATGTTATTTTACAGGGATTTTACATCTACAACAGCCAGAGAAATAAGCTAAAAGTATTATTTTTCGAGTTTTTTAGATTTGAGAACTGAATTCCAAGGGTTTTGGTCCATAAGCAGCCCATGGGACTTAGTTCTTAAATCTGGATGCTCCCCTCGCAGACTTCGGCGATGGAAAGATACATCACACAGAGCAGAAAGAGACCGCATTTAGCTTTGCCAGTGGATCTGTGCCCTAAGAAATCGCTTAAAAACTCATCATCATATTATACTGACAACGGTTATGCGTCCCAACACCGTTCCTCTTGTGATATCTTCATCAGCTCTCCCGGGAAATCAACCGCAACTGGAAGATGCTTCTTTTTTTACTTGAACTCTGGTCTTAAGCTCTTTAAGCACAGTGACGACTTTCGACTCACTTCCTCTAATTAATATCAAGACCGTTCTGCAGTGACGAGAAGATATAAACCTACATTCGTCTAATACCAAAAGTCTCCCTCATTGACAAAAACTGACCTCAGGCTTTATAAGCAGGAGACGACATGAGCAGCAACGTGATGAGTATCTCACATCAAATTAACTCCAAACAGGGTTGCCTAAGCCTACCTCAATATACGCATAAAACCATCAGGACACAAACTAATCCATTTAAATGCTTTAATTGTTAAAAACAGGGAAGGTTTTAAATGTTTAAGGTAAAATTTGTGTACAATATATATACTTTAAACTATATTTAGCACCTTCCATATTGATCAGGAAACGGGTGCTATGCTGGTCTGTGTTTGTGTGTCATTTCTGCAAATATAGCAATAAACCAACTATTGTCTCATTTCCCGTAAAATAATTGAAAGCTTGCTTATATTTGAGCACACGTACCTATGTTTTCCTGACGCGGGTCACAGCAGGTGACTCACTCCGCCGGATGAAAACGCCAAGCTCCCAAAAGGAATACTGCAGTCACACATGTCGACCGGGAAATGTGGGGAACATTTTGTGCGTTGAATAAAGTCTTCAGTTTCCTCTGTTTGCCACGCATCACTTAATATATATCACCTTACACCGTGTATAAACGGATTATTTAATAGCCACATGACCAGGGCTGCTGGAATTTGATCTCGGAAGAGTACATTCGACTCTGCAGTACGTATATCGAGCATAGCAGACGCTCTACATGTTATCAGCAATATACGGGGGGGGGGGGCAGAGACTCTTGATTGACTTCCCAGTGGAGGGGCTCTGAAATGTATGGTTTCCCCTTGATGTGCCGACCCCCACGCTTTAATTCCTTTTGCAATACCCCCAACACACGTATGCGCTTTTTATTAATGTCTTTATTTATAATTAAGTATGAATTGGGCTACTCACTTGTGGGAGTTTTACTGACACAGAAATGTTCTGTGGGCATAACAACACTAACGTCTACAATCAGACTGCAGAGGAGGTGGGCCCAAGCAACTAGAGGAGGCGGGACCTACTGCTCTTCAGTATGATCAATATGATTCAATATTATTGGATCAGAGGGATAACCAATCAGACTGCAGAGGAGGTGGGCCCAAGCAACTAGAGAGGGCGGGACCTACTGCTCTTCAGTATGATCAATATGATTCAATATTATTGGATCAGAGGGATAATCAATCAGACTGTAGAGGAGGTGGGCCCAAGCAACTAGAAGAGGCGGGACCTACTGCTCTTGAGTATGATCAATATGATTCAATATGATTGGATCAGAGAGATAACCAATCAGATTGTAGAGGAGGTGGGCCCAAGCAACTAGAGGAGGCGGGACCTGCTGCTTATCCATATGATTCAATATGATTGGATCAGAGAGATAACCAATCATTGTTCGTTCTGCCCTCAGAACATTTTTGTGTAAGTAAAACTCCCATAAGTGTAGTATTCGCACATTAAAAATAAAATATCCAAATAAACCACAGAAACTTTTTGGGGGATATTAAGGGGGTGCAATGACAATCATAGGGGAAGATACAACAAATACAATTCAATGAGACACAACAGTGTGCATTAGATGAATAGTGAATAGTAAACATACAGAAACTGTTGGTGAAACGTTAGTGTTTGTGGGCAGTAACCTGTAGCACCTTCCAGAGGGAAGGAACTGAAAGAGATTGTAAGCAGGATATTTGCAGTTGCAGATTATCTTTGCTCACTTCAACGTGAATATGTCGCGATTCAAGAGGGCAGTGGGTTGCCTATGATTTTGAACGCCTTACTCACAATCCGCTGTAGTGTTTTCCGTGTTTGACTGTCCGGCTTGCTGTACCATACTGTAATAGGAGATGTAGAGATGGATCGATGGAGCCGAATAGACAGAACGAGAAGTTGCTTGAGGAAGTAAAGTCGTTGCTTCTGCACTTATGTCTTCGTTGTTGCTTTTCCACTTCAGGTCATTGCCGATGTTTGTTCTTAGGAATTTTAAAATGTCATACCATTCTTACACGTTACCAAATGTTATTATCTGTCCTGCGCCAAGTCCAGCCCTTTTTAGTTTGTCTTGCCATTGAGCTGGGATAATCACAGCCCGCGTTTTGCTGTGATACTGGCTCACAACAGTGCTTATTCTGGATGTTATAGCTGTCAGTGAAAAAACAATTGCTCACCATAACGTAACATGGCTGCCTTGTAATTGCTGAGTATTACAGCCACCCAATATTGATTTTTACAGAACTTAAGAGGCCAAGGCTATGACAGTGACTCACTGGGTACCATTTTATCTTCACACCTTCCAGGTTGGGAGAGTGAATTCTGCCTTCAGTTAGCAGCTAGCCTAACTGGTGTTCACACTAGGAGATCTATACCTTGCCAGAGCATGTTTCACCCTCCAAAGTCCAGTTCGTTTGACTGGTGTGTTTGCTCTGTACAGAAGGCATCCAGTGTAATCACTCTGTACAGTAGGCATCCAGTGTGATTGCTCTGTACAGTAGGCATCCAGTGTAATCGCTAACTGTGCCTGAACACGAGACTCAGGCATGACGTCAACGGTGCAACTGGCCATTCAAAAAACATGGCGGCAAAGGGGTCTATGGCAGAGGTGCAGTGTTTGCTGGAAATTTGGGCTGAAGAGAGTATCCAGGAACAACTGGATGCAACAAACAAAAACATATTTATTTAGGAAAATACAGGACTATCTTCTTATACATATGGCATGATTATATGAAAATTGCTGCATTGCATACTTGATAAACCTATAAAAGGGCTGTGTCGTCACCTCCAAAAAGACTCCAAATAAGCCACAAAATAACCCAGCAGCATAAAACCATGTGTATAA
Source organism: Cyphomyrus plagiostoma (assembly GCA_019775915.2). Taxonomy (NCBI): domain Eukaryota; kingdom Metazoa; phylum Chordata; class Actinopteri; order Osteoglossiformes; family Mormyridae; genus Cyphomyrus; species Cyphomyrus plagiostoma. The sequence goes on from JABFEA020000052.1 coordinate 5,054,285, forward strand.
AGCTGCTACCTCACTGTAAATTATAGGCAGCACTTTCTGCATGATAAAACTACTTGTAAAAAACTGAAAACTGGTACCGCGCTGAAAACTATAGGTAGAGTGCCAGCGTTTTAGGGGGCACTGACTTGCCAGCCAATCTTGCTCGGACGGGGGAGGGCGGAGCGGGGCGCCGGTGGTGATGCTGGCCTAGGGCGTCATATCGGCTAGGGCTGGTACTACTCATCCGCCTCCCTGAAATAAACATATCTAAGGCGGAATGTCTGCGTTTTACTCTGCGGCAGCTCCTGCAGTCGGCACAACATAATCTGAAGGTTCAGCTATTTGGAGTGAGTAAGATTCCCCGGGATGCCACCATCTCGCGCTCTGTAGCGCGTAGGCAGAGCTGTGAAGGAAAGCAAGTCGGGACATAGGTGGGTATATTTGGGTGCAGCGACAGATGGCAGCCGTTTCATACGCCAACGGCTGCTGATTTTTTTTTTCTTTACTTTTTTTTTTTCCCTGACGCCGCTTCAGATGTCCTCTGCAAGACTCGGGCCGCGGTCAGGAAGAAGCGTATCAGCCATGCTTTCTGTTCTTACAAACGTGTCATCAAGAGAAGACCACAGTTAAGATATTCTGATTGTGTTAGATTAGGGAGATCGCGATCAAGCTGTTTGAGTCTGTAACGTTTAATTTTCAAAAAATTAAACAGACTTTAGGTCGTTCTTGCTTCTCTATCCTTTTATGAAAAAGACTAATCCTTCAACAGCATGTGATTCCGACTAAACTGTCGCACTGAATGATAATTGAATGAAAATATGTATCACATATGTAACTCGTACTTATAGGGAGCAGGGTGGAAGATTGTGGGAACCACTCTGTGGTGAATCAAAAATGCATATAGGTCTAATATATATAATATGCCATTAATAATATAATTGTGCATTTGCATTTAGGTTGGCTGCGTGTACATGATTAATATGAATTATTTATTGCCCTGTGCGTGAGTTTATAGTAACGCAACATGCAAACTGTTTTTTGTTTGTTTGTTAAGATCTTAAATAAAAGATGATTGTCTTTGCATTTTGGGCATATTCCAAATGTGTAATGAAATGAAAACGTCCTCGGTGTAGTTTAGGGTGACCAGATAATCCATGTCAGGGAGGATACTCTGAGCTAGGGCAGGATTTGTAAACTACCATTTCAATTAAAAGGACCTGGATTTCTCTTGAGTACTGAGTTCTGATTGTGTGCTGTGTGCTGATTGGTCAGTTTCCTATAATCATGCATGTGTCACTAGTGTTAATGTGAAACAGCTGGATGAGTCTTTCAGTCAAGGACACAAACCAGTCAAAGCACGAGAAGAACTGAACTAATTAGCCAAGCAGAGGAGCCTTTCAGTTTGAAATTAGTTTGTAAAACCCGAAGTAGCTCAAAGTGTCCTTCCTGACTTGGACTATCTGGTCACCCCAACAGTGTAGTTTGAAACCTTGTTCGTTACGGCTGAAATCGGGCAGTCAGGAGCACAGTGTGAAGAAATGTGAGCTGGACACCATGGTGATTAAGGCACGACGTTGGGGGCAACGAAAGGGCAGGTACCAGAAGTGTAAACACTCACTCTTACCATCCCTCTGATATTACCTCCCCCCTCCCCGTCTTGAGAAAAGCGCAACCTCGCGTCCTGTCGGCGATAGGGGGAAGTATGGTGAGGCGGAGAGCAGAGCAGCCGTGCACGGAGGACGCGAGTGTTATGAAAGGATCATGCACATCCGCTTTTGCCGATCGCAAATGATGCAGCCTTGAATTTCCACAATATCACATCCACGCTCCCATCAAACGCGTCTCCGTCTCCATGAAGTAAATTAAGATATGCGGACGGCGATATAATGTTCTGCTTTTGAGGGCGAGGTGGGGAGGAGGGGGGAAGAAAACCCGCAAGAAAAAGATGAAATGTTTTTCCCGGTACCTGCCTTATATTTTCAGACCTCCGAGCACCATCCTGTCTTCCAGCTGCCACACAGAAGGTAGGGCTGCGGAGTTGGATGTGTTTATGCGTGTGTTTGTGTGACTGGCCGTGGGAAACGTGCAGACGGAAGCAGCGCTGCATGGTTTCTCCAAGAGCGGCTCTCTAATGTCTGCTAGAGAGTAATGTTACAGACGCACGATCCCTCGCTCTTACGATATTTCTACATTTTAAACGCAACGACCATTTCCCTTCCCTTTTAAATGAAATATTAATGCATAATTCTCCAGCGTCGGGAAACGTACGGGACTCACAATGTACACACTCTGATGCACAGCAATTACCCACTCAGATATCATTAGTAGGCTAAACCGGTAGGAAAATAATTAGCGCTGAACCAGTCTTTAACCTTCAGAAAGCGTAGTTGGAAACACATTGTTTACAACGCTCATTGATTAAGACGTAAGATAGACTAAAGCGAAGTTCTGTCAACTGTAATTTAATAGGATTTCAACCATGTTTGTTTACTTCGTCATTTACTGTCATATAACCTATGCAGCCTGTGTCACCTCTAAATAAAAATGACTTCTACAAGTAAGTAATTGTTTTGAGAACGTGCTGTCTGCGATTTCATTTGATTACGCTCTTTCTGTACAAACCAAGAACAACTAAATACCCCGAAGCCAATTTGTCATCATATAACCTGTTTCTTTGAAATGTCACTTCTGAATTCTTTGCTAACTTGCTCCAAATGTCATGGTTAGATATTAATCCACACGCGTGGCCTAAGGTCCTCCAGACATGTGACCTGTACTATTCAAGGCTGGGTTGTTTTTTGTCCCGGGAAAAGAGAACAGTTTTGTCCTTAAGACCCAGGTGTGGTTGATAGTGTACCGCCAATGTGCTGGAGACTCGTTTATAAACCCGCACTGGGACATTAGTTGTTTGTGTAGGTTTAGTGGTAGCTCCTGATTATGTGATAAGCTCGACTGAAGGATTTGAAGTGTGGGGCATTTTTTGTTGTTGGTCACACTGGCTGTTTGTACTTGTATACGGGGGTTTAGTGTTCCTAATGGGCAAAAAATTCAAATTGCAGGTTAATATCCACCAAGAGACTAAATAATGCAACGCACACAAGATGAAGATTTACACCCACACTTTTGCTGGGAATCATGACGTCATCGGCACTTCATGCCGACGCTGGTTTAGCTGTAACAGCTGTGACTTAAAGGTATAATGAACATTTTCTCGGATTCATTTTCCAGATGTTTATAGAGGGATATATTACCACCCCTTCCTCCGCTGACTTTGTTTCAACAGTTATTTTGCTCTCTCTCAGTATAATTGACTTCATATATCCTTAAAATGCTGTTTCCTTCCATGTCACTGATAATAATAGTCAAAGGTTATGAGAAAAGTCAAAGGCCCATCTTGCGATGAGGTCTATGTGACTGACACTAAGTCATAAACAGGAAAATGGGGGAAAAAATCTCAAGACCTGTCAGTCTACTGATGCATTACCTGGGAATACATGTACATTAAGAACAGCGGTATTAATATCAATGGTGATTCCAATATAGTCTAAAAAATAGCTTATAAATACAGATCACTACCTGTCTACACTCAGGAAAAAAAGGGTAAATATTTGTACCTTTGCTTGTCACAGGGGCTGTACCCTCAAGGGTCTGCCAATTGTACCCTTAGCTGTAGGTAATTATACATTTTAAGGTACAGAAATGGACTCTGAGGAACATTTCTGTACCATTTATGGTACGTTATTGCTGTTTGTGCCTTTGGGATGTTCTCAGAGTCCCATTCTGTGCCTTAGAAGGTACAATTACAGGGGTACAGCCCCAGTGACAGGCAAAGGTACAAATTTTAACCTTTTATATTGGAGGGTGTATATGCAAGGGAACCCTACACTAAAGGTATATTTCTGTGGCATTTTCTACTGTAATACGTTGCCTAGTTGGACACATTGCTGACGCTGTGGCCTGTCGCATGTTTTATGCCTAGGCCGTAATGGGTAGTGCCGGAATCCAGTTCTTAAGGACGCAGCCTGGTGTCCAGACAATAAGGTTTAAAAATACCTTCGTACTTAAAGGCCCTGAGACCAGAACTAATTTTAGTTGGTCTTACGGACAGTGTAAGTCTTCTGAAGGGGAGTGTGACAGCAGTGACGTGGATGGCAACGCGCGGAGCATGAGTCGCCTTTGCATTTCGTGACATGAATTCGGAGGCGAGGGGAGATGCCCGACTTCTGTGGCCGCGATGTAGTGGCAGGAGCTGGCGGAGACAGAGGTGGACCCTCTTAGTCATGTCGATGGGATGAAGGCCACGGGGGGGCACCGTCTCGTGTGAGTCACTGCCGTACTGGGTGAGAGCGAGGGTGGCCTGGCCCTCCATACGCGGACGGAGACGGAGCAGTCTGTCCCGACACGCCCACGTTGCCGAAACGTTCGCGCGGAGGCTCTATCGCATAACTGGGCTCTCTCGAGGTGTGTGCGTGATCCGTGGGACTGTCGAAACGGCCTCCCCAGCACATCCCCAGACTAGCTAATATTATCTCTCTGGCTGCAGGCAAACTCACAAGCCAACCCCCCTCCCCCCCACCCTTGGCCACCCACAAGAACCGCTCTTCATAACACACCCAAAACCAGCACTGCTGAGTGCAACGATTTCGGAGCGTACCATATTCCCCAAAAGCGTGGGGGGGGGGAGGTGGGAGCACTTCTTGACCCTTGTTACCGGCCTGTCCCTGCTAATACCCGCACGCAATGTGTCAGTCGAACTTCAGTGTCCCTTTTTGTCTAGGAAAAACACTTTGTTTCCCAATGCAAGGCACCTCTTCCCCATATTACCATGCTCGTTTTTTTTTTTTTTGAGTCTCTGTGGAAATTCAGAGGCACGAAAGAAGCAGTTTCTTAGGTTTGGTTTGCGTTGTTTACCGTATATCGTCCCGGCAGTGAATCAAAGTTAACAGTAGCCAGTGTCTCTTATGGTCAGTTCCAGGTAAACGATGCGTGAGGTCTTACACCTTGGTGGGATGTGGATAAAGAGAATGTGAATAATGAGACACTATATGGCCAGAAATGTGAGGGCCCCCTATTAATTAGACCGATTTGGCTAATTAAACCACATCCATCGCTGACACAGGTGTATAATTAAGCGCACGGTCACGCAATCACCACAATCGTTATCGGCAGAACAGGCGGTCGAGCAGAAGAGGTTGGTGGCTTCCCACTTGGCGCAGTCACTGGGCACCAAGTTTCCAACAAGTCACTTTGTCACGTTTCTGTCCTACTTGAGCTGCCCTGGTCAACCACAAGTAAAGTGACGGTCGTCAAAATATCAGGGGGCAAGTTCAGCTGCCACACAAGCCCTCGGAAAAGGACCCGATCACCCGACATCGATACCCAACCAGAATGGCAACAGATCCCACCAGCGAGGTCCAACATCTAATGGAGAGTCTTCCCAGAAGATCAGAGGCTATTATAGCAAATAAGGGTGGACCTGCTTCACATTAAATCCCCTTGATTCAGAGTGAGATCTCGGACAAGGTGGAGTACACAAACTCTCGCCCATATTGTGCATTAACAGGACGATATGATAAGACCTGGCTGTTAAGCCAGCTTGCAACAGGAAGGAGTGTGGTTCGTGCGGTGATTCGTGCTTGCTGTGAAATTTCTGGCAGAACGCATGGTGGGACCATGGCAGCGGGCTAGGGTTAGAAGCTCCCAGACGTGGTAGAAGGACAGAGAATTACAGCATGCTTGTGAGAGCAGTGGGAACAAGGCCTCAGGGACGTGGGTGCAGGCAGAATGGAGAGTGCATGCAGATGAAGTAAATCTGGAGGGTATAGTGACAGCCTGAAAGGTGTTAGAACTGTAATTGATTCCTGTTTATGATGCGGGAGCTGAATTCTCTCAGTCAACACATCCGGGACTCTGCCTTTTCCTCTGTGCCTCTGCTGCCTTTGGCGTGTCTGTGTTCGACTGCACATCTCGCGGAACATGTACGTGTTTGTGTATTTTTAGTGACTCCTGGAGGTTTGGAGCGAAAGCAAGGGGAAGTGTATTCCGGTGCTAAGTGCTCTGCTTGAGGCAGTACCGTTGGTGGCCACTAGGTGGCATAGTGTTAAAAGAGGTGGCCTTGTTTTCAGAGTGATTCCTGGGTTAAGTCCCAGCAGGGTTTCAGTTGTGGTGCCCTTGAACATGGTATCTGACCTGGATCGCTTTGCTAGAACATACATTTTTGGCAAAGCATCAGCTGGGCAACCAAATAGAGTGATGTGCGTCTAATTTTCTGCAGGAACTTCCTGCCTGAGCCAGACTGCCCCGTGTTATCTGGGGCTGCAGATACAGACACAGGCCTCTGCTATCAGTGCTGGGCCACCTCTGCAGCGGTGATAAGGAACCTCCTGTCTTCATTTACACCAACGGTGATCCGGTTGACTCAACAGGGGTTCTCCTGTATTAGGAAAACATCAAAAATGGCATATATATTTTGCAAAAAAAATGTTTACTTTTTCCCCCCCAGAATCTGCCAAAAAGGTTATTCAACATACAGCTGAGAATCTCTGCTTAATTTCAGAGCGAACGGCTTTTACCAAAAGGTGTCTTCTGCGAGAGATGTGCCCTCATTATTTTCATATTTTCATACTGGCTTGCATTTGAAGGCTCCTCTGATGTGTGTCGTCTGCAGCCTGCAGACCTTGCAGACTGTGTTCCCAGACGGCCAGCAGGCTAAATGTGCAGATAAATCCACGGAAATGCAATTTCCTCGCTTTGTGTTGGGGGAGACGGAGGCTTGAAGGTTTTTTGTCTGACAGCTGTGTGTGACAAACACCAACAGTTAATCATTTTCTTGCCCTAAAGCGATTTTATTTATATATATATATATCTCCGCATTCTTAATAATTTAGTGGAAAATACAGCAACTACGCATAAATGACCCCAAATAACCCCCATTCCCCCACCCACCCCACAAAGCACCCGGTGATTTTACGACTGAAAAACACTGCAAAGCGCTTCATGCCTCACGCCAGCTGCTGCATCTGAATCATTTGCAGTGCTGCGTCCAATTTCGAAGTGCTGTCTCATTCTCGAAGGGCGCCACCCCGATATGTTCTTAACCTAGTGTTCAGGACACCCATGTCAGAAATACCTGCACATAAATACAGACGGACTCATAGAGAGATGGATGGACAGACGGACGGACAAGCTGACGGTTGATGGTGTTGTGATCGGCTGAGGTTTAATCTGTTTGATCGTGTGCATGAGGAAATATGCTACGTTACCTTGAATAATGGGGCCTACAGAGTAGGTCAAGAGCAGCGGTGCGACCAGCATTGAAGCCCAAGGCTCTACTACACCAGGTCGTCTTGTTCCAGCTTCATTTGTTGCCGGCTGGTGTTGAGTTCATCGCCTGATTTATTGTTTAATCATCCCAGGGCTTTCGGATCGCTCCCTCTCTTTCTCTCTACTTCTTACCTTCTTTTTTTTTTTTTTTTTTCCCTGGGAGCCAGTGTACTTTTATTCTGGGGCAGGGCGGTCACAGTGCACCCGAGCACTAAATTCGACCGGCTTTAAGAGCGCAGTTAAAGGCCTTATTAGGAGGATGGATGAGGCGGGGAAGCGCAGGCGGCGATGGTGCTGCGGGGGAGATTCACAGCTTTTGCTGTGCTGGCCTGTGGCTCCTTGACTCAGCTTTGTGTCCGAAACCTGCTGGATTGATAATGGGTGACGACTCTACTGGAGCGAGGCGTATATCACGTGGGATATGTACGTGTTGGGGGGAGGGGCTTGTGGGTCAGCAGGTGAGGCCTGTAAGTGTGATCAGAAGGTTGACTGTTTGAATCCCGTCCTCAGCAGAACAGTCACGTGGTCATTTGGCCCCTGAATAAGCGTGCCCCCCCCCAAAAAAAAAATAAATGAAATCAAATGGGGGCATCAGACAAATGGATGACCCCCCCACTCAGACTCTAAACCTCTCCCTTACCTGTGTATGTCTTGAAGAGCATGCTGGTATATGCAAAAAGCATCATTCCAATGTACTTTTACAGATAAAGTATCCTTTTATGTCATAACCTTGAATGCTGTCCCAGGTTAGGGCCCAGGCAGAGGACCAATGCAAGGTACAAGATATTCTTGTTGCCCCAAAGCTACTAGATTCCTTGTTATGAGCCTGATCCATTAAATGGCACCATGTAATTAGAAGGGAAGATTCTTAGTAACTGAAAAACAACAAAAAAAAAATCTGTCTAAAGAATCAAATCCAGTTCTGCAGCCAGTTATACACCTGTGGAGACTGGAAACGCCGGTCGCGGTTTGGTCAGGGACTGATGTAACCTGTGGTAACATTAGTGCTGAGCTGGGTAAACTGGGTGAACCTACATTATAAGATGGTATGGAGTGAGGTTGAGGGGAAGAGGAGGGGTCCAGAGAGCAAGCTAGGTGGGTGTGTGACCCTTTGGTGTTTTATTGACATAATCCCTGAATAATGGATCCTGATTTGTTGCTGCTCTATTCTGTCATCCTCTGGGTTCCTCTCACAAATGTAAAGGTGCCTGCTGGGAATGTGATGACATCACTCAATTGATCATAAAATGATTCTCAAGGCAATTTCATTCCGCAGTGGTATATTGAACAGGAAGATCTGACAGCTATTTTTATTTTTTACATTCTTGTTTTATCTCCAGTTTATTTTCTGGGACTAGTGGCACAGAGCAGCTTTTTTCAAGGGTTAAATGGAGTTTTAACGAGTACAGTAGGACTACAAATTAAGACTGACTATGGGTGGCAGTCTTGACTGCAGAGCAGAATATGCATTAAGCAGCAAGGATCCCATCATTGGGGGGGGGGAGCAAATTTTGCTGGGATTCCCAGAATGCTTTGCATGGTTGACACTGAGTGCAGAGACTCGAATGTGAAATGTATGCAAGGAATTGGTGTTAAGTCTGTGAAGGCTGAGCAGGATGTCATGTTACAGATGACTAGAAGAGTCTTAAATATTGTCATGCTGAGACTTGAGGCTTCTCTGGAGCTTTTGAGACTCTCCTGAACCTCCACCTGAACATCTTCAACGTTGATAAGAGTCAGTGGCACAACAGAGTGAAGAAGTAGGAGATTTAATACTGTGCAGCATGAAAATTGGCTGGAGATTACATGCCTGTTATCAGTTGCTTTTTTTTGACTGCGATACTATTTTTTTTTTTTTTTTTTTTTTTTTTTTTTTTTGTGTGGGAATCTGTGGGCTCTTTGACACTGAGGGCGTGAGACAACGTCCCTCGCCAAAGTCTTCCTGCTGGTTGTCCGAGCTACGTGCTAAATGAGGAATGCATCTCTGGGGGCGGCAACGAGAAATTGCAGCGAAATAAATCCCGACGCTGTGCGTCCTCTGGTACCACCAGGACACCTAAATTAGTGTGCCGCTTCTGTGACCTTCCGGGAATTTACCAACGTCCCCCAAGGGAGGAAACTGTGCCGTTTCAAATGATTTGTTCTTCTTTTGTCTTTGTTAACATTATCCTTGGTTAGGATAGATTCTAGAATGTCTCGTTTCTGTCTGTTCCTCTTTACTATTTGCTAAAACAAGAAGTGAGCATGCAGACCGAAAGCTGTATGTCAAGGGGAAGGTCCCAACGAAAGACGCAGTCATTTCATCCGAGAATAAGCGGTGATGACTATATACTAGGCAGCTCTACTCCAAAGCCCGTCGTGACTAAGCAGTCAAGTGCATCTTGGTCCGTGATTGGAGTAACCGGCCGAGAGGCAATACCCCCCCTCCCCCCCAACCTGGCGGATTCCGCCACGTTTTATCACAGCGGGATCAATACCTGCTTTCTAAAGCCTGTCCTCGCGAAGGCTGTAAGATTTGTTTACCAGAATGATCGAACGCTTGGGGGAATGTTTAGGTTTTATGTGGTTGGTCGGATTTCAGGCCAGTGTGAAACGTTCAAAGGCAGAATGCAGTCGAGGTCATTTGCTGACGTAGAAAGGTACCGATACGATAAAAGTGTGTTTCGCGGCAGTACAGGAGCGGAAGGGGGTCGCTTTTGGTGATATGAGTCCTTCAGCTCAATTTGTAATATAAAACAAATCTGTTAAATTAACAACAAATGTGCCATAGTGAGAGTCTGTTTCTGTCTTTTTTTTTTTTCCAGATACTCTTATCCAAAAACACTCTCCCTTTCTTTAAATGGGTAGGCAATTGAAATGCATTGTGATACTTTACACTCGACACTACATGTGCTGCTGCCAGACAGCGTCTTCTGCAAAGCGTCAGATGGCTTCTTGATTGTTATCTCTAACTATTACTTACTGTACTGATCATCTGGAGCGCTTTAACCTTCTGAAATTTGGCACGCGGAAGATTCCACTTTAAGTGTTGTGCTCCTTAGATGCCTGCAATTTGGTGTCAATACTTAACCTGGTAAATTATTTACGCTTTAAGCATGTTTACAAAAAATACTCTATAGGTGTGGAAGAAAAAATGAAAGTTAGGTGAGGTTGGGTGCATTATGGGATTGTTGTTCTGCCTTAAACTTAAGGCACAAAGATACTGTTGCACTATGGGATCGTTATTCTCTCTTGGGTCAGGAGATACTGTTTGCTTTGTAGACCTGTTATATGACCTGTTACATATTCTGCAGTGAACATTTCTTGAATATCCTGTTTTTTGTGTGAATTAGCTAGACAGGAAAAAATGAAGGAGCATGTCTGGATCTACCATTTAGTTTTTAGCTTGGTTTTAGTCATATTTTAGAAAATGAGTATAATCATTCACCACTGATAAATGGCATGCAGCCAGTGTTTAATTACAGTTTGATATGAAACATCTACATCGCCTGTGTATTTAGGCTTCTCTGGTGACCCCGTGACATATAACCCCAGGTTGGAAGATGTATGAACGGATGGAAGAAATGGACTAAACCGCCCCCTGCAGTGCCGTGTTCCTCCCCTAAGCGGCGGGTGTTTAATCTCACATTTGATTCAGTGGAAGAGCGCCCCCTAGTAGGTCATCAGTAGCTCTTCTGCCGACATTGTTTTCCGATACTGCCTGCCCAACTCTCAATCTACAGTGTGTCTTGGTGGGTTAAAAAAAAAAAAAAACGCTAACACTGGATGCACTGCTTCACAGTTTGAAGCTGCTGAATTGTGCCAGCTCCATGGCATTTCTCGTCCAGCAGTAATCAGCTGGTGTTTGTGTTTATAAGATAAGGTGGGGGGGGGGGTCACCAACTCCCGCCCTGGGGAGCCGCAACCATGTACATTTTTTTTGGGTTTCTTGTCATTTATCACCCGATTTAACTTCTCTGCTAATTTCAACTCAGGAAATGAGTGGTATCAGGTGCGGTTGATCGGGGAGAGAGCTAAGCTGTGCAGGACTGCGGCTCTGCTGGACCACAGATATAATGTATGCATGTCATTAATAAGCTACTTTATTTGCCATTTGTCCCAGGCACGTGTGAATTCTTTGGTTTTTGTACACCTAGCCACCTTCTCCATCAGAGAAAGTTAAGATGAGCTAGCGTGCTGAATTCTCAGTGCGGTCGTGGTTAAAGGCTTTGCTCAACGGGGATTTGAACCTACGACTTTCCAGACATGGCCATAAAGACCTAACCATTGAGCTGCATGTAATCAGTGGAGTTGTATAAGTGCTTCATCTGTGTTGGGTTCTGTTGTGTAATAGGGTGGGCTGTTCCAACCATAATGCATCAGTCTATGTTTATATACTTGAATTAAACTGTTTTTTTTTCCTCCACTGTTCTTATGTGTGTGGGCACCTGGCTCTACGATAAACCTGCTTTGAAAAGGAAACTAACGAGAGGCATAAAAATTTAATTCTCCTGATGGATTGCACTGCAGCATAAAGACGCCGTACAGACGTCCCCATTTCTTTCCGGAACATGCCGAAATGTCGAGATGGTGTATTAAAAAGTGATTCTCTTCAGGCAACTGAAAAATGATTACTTTCCATTGATTTTCTCTAAGGGCGCGTTGCTGCTAATGCTTAGCTGCTGAATAATTCTTGTAATGTTGCAGCTTCTCCAGATGGGGGCGCCACAACATCATACAGAACTGAAAGGCTTGAGAACGTCCGTTTCGAGACACTCGGACTCGCCCGAGTCTGGAATCTGTGGACAGATATCAGGCTGACAAAATAAAGCTAATTACGTACATCTGTTGAGTGGAGCTCTGTCGCCAGTTTATGGTTAAAGATACCAGCATCAAATAGTATTTTGAGTATTTTGATTTGGGGGAACAGAACTGTGGTTTAAGGGTGCGAGGATTAACCTCATGAAGGATGTCACAATGATTACATGAAGTGCTGGGAAAGGAGTTTGTGGATGTGAATTGCGTTGCTAATAGTGCGCGTTTCCAGCACTAGACAATGGTGAACGCCTTGGGAGAGAATGTCCAGCTACAGGGGAAATCCGGCAGACATATGGCGATCACAGCGCGGGAGCGAATCTCTCTCAGCTGGAACACGCGGCACTGGCTGCTAGCTGTTTCTCACCTCCAGCGGGACGCCTAACGTGTTCACTCTAGTTGAAATGATCCTGCGGTGATTATTGAGTGACGTTAAGCTCCGAGCGGGGGAGTGGTTGGCATAGCAACCGAGAGGGAACGCTAGCTACTTGGAAACCTAAAGATGAGAGAGCTTGGCCCCGGGGGAGGGCGGGGTTTAAAGTACAGCCTGCCCCGATAGGCCAGAGGTTGAGATTCAGATTGGTTTACTTGTTCTCAGCATTGTAAAGGCAGGTTGTCCTCTTTGGATCCTCATTTAACCAGCTAACACCTGCTGTTCCCTCAGCTATGACACTGCCATCTGGTGTTCCCGGTCTACCTCGCCCCGAGAAGCTAGGTTGTGTGCTTTGTAGAAGGACCTGAATTAATTCGCAAACCTCTTTTTTTCCTCATGTTTTCTGATTGGCCCTGATCTTGACCTTGGAATTATGGGGATTTCTGGCCATCTGAGTATATAGACACTGACACATCTGTGGATTTAACTAGAAGTAAATGTCTGTGGTCTTCCTGCTTTTTTTATTCCTGCGGGAAATCTATCACAAATAAGGCTTCAATGTTATGTAGTCATGCTTTCTCCCAGGTGGTGTTAATGTAGACATTGTCCCTCAGCCCACTAGGGGGCACTCTTAGATAAAACCCAACTGTTTATTGATCAACCACTGGCAACTAAAAAGGAATTGACCTTGTGAAGACTTACCCTTGTGTGTCAGTCATTTCAAATGATACCATGTTATTCTGCATGATGCAGTGATGATATACCAGTATACCTGACACAGTGTTCCCGATAAGGCTGCTTCCTTTTGTCCTTGCCTGATCTAGTCGCATACATAAATATATTTGCAAAGCACGGTCCACAAATGTATAAAACGCAGCACAAGTACACTTTTCGAAGATGCAAATGTAGTATAACTTTCAACTTACTCGTGTTTTTTTTGCCAGTATACTGCATTGCTGAGACTCAGATTAGTTCAGTGTATCTAAACCAGTTTTGAGTAATCAGAGTATTCTTTAGTAATGTTAATCATAATGTCTGTTTCTGGTATTACCTCTGCTTAATTATTTTATAAACAAATGTAATTCTATCTTATGCATATTATTGTTTTATCATATTAGATTTCATTCTCGTATTTTTTACCGTTTTAGTAGCAAAATCTGGAGAATATGCAGATTTTTATCAAAGGAGTAGAGCAGATACTTATTTAATTTTCAGCGGAGATGCAGAGTTCGGGATTTTATAATCCCTCTAACAGACAGCTATCGTTTGTGTAGCGCCCCCATGCCACGTTGATGGGCATGACGCCTAAATTTTAACCAGTATCTCTATGGGGGGAGCCAAGTTCTTTTATAGTTATTTATGGTTTAAGGTTTGAGATGTTAGCTCTCGCTTGATTGGTGTGAGTTTCGGCTGTTCTTGACAGCCCAGTCCTCAGGGACCCCAGTCCACATTTTTGCTCCCCCCCCCCCCCCCCCCCCCCCGCGGGGGGGCCCGGGGGCCGGGGTGGGGAACCACCGGTGTTGATAAATATTTAGGGG
>JABFEA020000052.1:5084288-5097080 GCA_019775915.2 Cyphomyrus plagiostoma
ACACCCCCTCTCCCCCCCCCCCCCCCCCCCCCACCCACCACCCCCTCCCCCCCCCCCGCCCCGCCCCCCGGGCGCCCCGGGCGCGCGGCCCCCCGCCGCCCCCCCGGGCGGCATGGGGCGGGGGGAGCGGCAAGAAAAATAAGATTTAAGATGAACAGCAGGCTGAAGGCTGCTCTTCCACATGGGCTGCGGGCTGCTGGAAAAGCCCATGTTTACTAACGAGGCGAGCGAAGGCTGCCAGCTTTCAGCCAGTTTCATATTTCAAAATTTCAAATTCCGGTCGGCCAGGAGGGACCTGGGGGAGGCGGAGGGACCTACCTGCCCCCCCCCCCGCCATGGAAAGGAGGTGGGCTCCTTTGGGATTTAAAGGAAAAGCCGGCGATGAAGACAGGCTGGGCAGCCAGATATATAAAGCCCAATCGTAATTTCCGTCGGCTGGGGAAACTGGTTGACCTAAAATCGGGATCCTCTTTTTTTTTTTTTTTTTTTTTTTTTTCCCCCCCCTCCATCTCTGCTCAGGCTGCTGGATCTGAAGGGCTTTAAAGTCTGAGCTTTCTGCATCCAACGCCTTTTTAAGATGGCAGTCTCCCAGGGCTGTGGTCCTAATTGGGTAAGGGGTTATTTAAAAAATAAAAAGGGAAAATGGGTGGAATATTTGCTGCTGGAAACAGCTTTTTTATGGCTGTGCTTTCAGCCATAAATAGCACCGTGTGAGAGCTTAAAAATGAACGTTGTTTTTCATACCAGGCTGACAGTAGTGTCTAAGGTGTAAGTATAAGGAAGGAAAATTTGCCAGTGTCACTGTGTGAGTGTATCACACTGGATTCCCCCCCCCCCCCATGTGTGTCATGAAAATATGAGAACTAACCTGAGGAGTGTTTGTCCAACCAGCCGGGGCCAAGGTGTGTTCAAAATTTCCAGGTTAACCTTTCTGATAACTGATTGGTCCTTTCAATCTGTCAATCAGACACTCCCCACTTTGTGATTGGTTCATCCCCCTTAATCAGCACTGCAGTTTTCTTCCTTAAATATTATTGACCACAGCATGAATCTATAACCTTTCACACATTTACCAGCCATGTTGCTTGTGATTTAACTTGTATTTACAGGCATTATGTGTAGCATTTAGTGTCTGTGACTCTTATGAACGCCAGTCCTATTTAAAGAATAGCTGTTAAATGGATTATTAAGTGATCAGAGGATATTGTCTGGCAGCCACACAGCACCCGTTAAGCCTTTAAATCAACAACAGCCTCCTTAAAGAATGGGAAGGGAAATTACAGGATAATCGCTAACTAGCGCCAGAAGGGTGCCAGTCGAGTGTGACCCATGTTTCCTGTGGGGGGGCGGGGTCCGTCGACTCTGGAGCTCCCGGAAGCTTCTAGTGGAGAGGGCCAGCAGGGGTGGCGCTGGGGGACGGTTATCAGTCTTCCTCCAGTCACCTGACGGGGACATGACAAACAGGTGGTGGAAGCTAGGCTTGACATATTGGGAGCGCCCTCCAATGCTATCAGGCAGGAGAACACACACGGCGCCCTCCTGTGGCTACAGGCAGGAGAGCCGATGTTCCTACCGTTGGGTCGCCCTCAGAGTAGGGCGGCAATATTTGTGTGTGAGGTTCAGGTTCCCAGTCACGGTGTCTCAAGCCTGTCACTCCACCAAGGTGTCTATCCCCTTTTAAAATTCCAGCTTGTTAATGACACCCCAAACATTCAGGCTATAGGCACTTTCCAACCTTAGGAACTTTTTTCAGGAACCGGAACCTTTTTCCGGAACCAGGGACTTTTGTCATGTTCACTCCATAGGAACTCTGCTTGATTGTAGTTCCTCAGAGGCAGTTCCAGTTACGTTTAATTTGAACGCAAACTACTGGGGAAACGCTTACACCCGTAACTTGCCGATTTGGTTGCCGGTTACACCTATAGCTTGCTGATTGGTTGGTGCTTGCACCCGTAGCCTGCTGATTGGGCAGCTTATTGACGTCCTCCGCACCACCTCTGCTCCCCCCCTGGCCGCTGACGCAGGAGCGCTGTACCCCCTGCTCATGCACGCTGCCTTGGCACTGTCTGAATGCCAGCGGCGCAGGGTTACCCTAGCAACGGCGCAGCAGGGGGGACGGGGGACACCCCCCCCCCCCACACACACACTTCACGCAGGCTCATTAAGCGCTGCTTTCGCTGGTGTGCCAGCTTTCGCTGGCACTTCCTCCCCGGAAGTCTCTTACCGCTGAGGCTTGTTAAAGGGGCCCGCTGTGAATACTCCCCACTTCCTGCGTGTCCCTGGCCCACCCCCGTCGCTCCACCCACCCCCTCATCGGAGACGGACCTGCTGTTCTGTCCCAGTCTACATGCTGATCGCCAGCTAGCAGGGACCCTGTTTAATATTTAAACCCAAAGCTGCTGCAGACAGTGGTAGGTGGCTAATTCCTTGTACTCCTGCGGTTCAGCCTGCCTGACAGTTGGTCTTGGTGTAGTGGCGGGCGTATCTGATGCGGCTAGGGCACCGGCTCTGGTATTAATAGCCCGGAGACAGCTGCACAAATCGTCGCTTCGTCCCGGTCAGCACACCTACACGCACTTTCAGCTCCAGAGGCACGAAGGTGAAAGGAGCCATTTAGATCATGTGGCACTAACCCTTAGGGAATAGCGGCTGTTTGCAGTCGTGTCATCAGACACCCGCTACAGAGATTAGGCCTTTGCGGAAGCCTTGTCTGTGATATTTTTGGAAATTTCTTTAGAGAAATACATGCCACGGGCTCAGTAAGACAAGATCAACTTTATTGATCGTGGAGGGAACATCTGGAGCATGGAGCGGCAAAGTAGATTTAAAAATAAAAAAACATGTAAAAACAAGCAGCAACGAGGTGACTTCTGATTCAGTTCTTGTAAAGGAGCTTCAGAGTTCGGTTCCAGAACCATGGGCAGCTCCCAGTCCAATAGAACCACAGTGATGGGGAATGACATTGAGAACCTGCAACGCACAGTGTAAAACGCCAGGGAGATCTAGAACCTAGAGCCTTCACTTATTTCACCTGCATCACTGAAAGTGATCAGATACGGTGCTGCTGCCTTCATGGAGACTTGAGCCTTGTTGTGGAGTTTAATTTTCCCGGAAGAATGAACCTGGGCAAAGTGCTCCGAATCAGCAGTGTTCCCTCCATCACGTCATCTACTAGGTTTTTTTTTTTCAGGACGCATGCATCTTCTCATTCTTCATCCGGACCTGTGAAATATCATCCAGACCGCATTCCCCGACCACTGGCTCTCTTGCTAGTTGTATCATCTGGTCCAGTTGTTTTTATGATCGTATTTCAGATTATTGTTAGCAAATCTCTGCATTAAACGCCGATATCTGATTTGAGGGCCATTATTACTGCAAACAAATGGGTTTTACCGTTTGCAATTAAACGCTGAGGTTTGTGCTGCTTTGGGATTTGCTATTCTTAACCTGATAGGCTCACAAGAGATTAATTCATGAAGACAAAAGGTTTTAAAGCACCCGAGAGGACAGTCTGGTTATTACCACAAAAAAAACAGCTTAGCTGGGTATAACCCTCGCTACCCAGGCCTTCATCCACCATCTGGAGAGCAGTTTCATATTCCCGGATGGTCTCGGGGTGAATTTAATGGCAGATCCCCTGAGAAGTGGGTTCCCTACCCTTATCCTCCCCTTGGCATTATCGCTAATGCCGTGGTTCTCTTCGTTTGGCTCTGCGCGTGAGCTTTCATTGATTTGATTCTAGAGGCTAATTTAATAGTCCCAGCTGTAGTTTACTCGGTCCCAAAACTAATAACCCGCCGATGGAAATTGCCCGCTCTCGCTAGGAATTCGGCGGAAATGGCAACGCGGATCGCAGCGGTGGCCCCAAACGTGGCGCCCGACGCCGTGGTTTGCCTCTCCTTTCTCGCCCCCCCCCGATGTCTCCCGGCGGTATTTAAAACCGCGTTCCACGGGGGGCCTTGAACCACAGTCGCCTGTCTGATGTCCGTCAGCGGCACAGGTACTGAATTCCTTCACCGCAACCCACGGCCTGAACTTCTGAAGGAAAGTTTCCCCGTTTCATTTTCTGTCGCCTTCAGATATCACTTGAAGGGAATTTCTCTTAAGAATAACATTGTAGGTCATCCTATATCTCACTTTAATGTCTCGGCTGTGATCGTGCTAAATTTATCTGAGGCCTTTTTGCCCCCGGCTCAGTACAAGCCATTGGTATCGGTCACCGGTGTCCCCGTAACTTCGAGCCCATAACTATTCCTCATTCTCAGCCCCTCAAACTGCCCGCTCTGATTCCTGTCACCGAATGATCCAGCTGTGTGCCGTTCAAGGGTGGCATGTTTATCAAAACCCGACTTGGGACTCCTATAGATTTATGATGCCTATTGGAAGCAGATGCATATAGAATATATTCTGGTTAGAGGGACATCTTATTGCATTAGGATGCGGTAACTCTCACAACGAACACACACTTTCAGCAATTTGCTACGTGGATGCCATCTATATAGAAAATACTGCATAATAAAATTTATTTAGCAAAATAGGATACCTGGCATGTGATTGGTTGGCATCCCATTCTTGGTTATTCCCCGTCTTGATTGGAATCTGGGATAGACTCCAGACCCCCGCGACCCTGTATTGGACAAGCGGGTAGAGAAGATGGATGGATGGATGGATGGATGGATGGATGGTTTAGAGATTAGGGGACATACAAGCACGATTAACCTAAACGATGCATAGTCTCACTTATTCTAAAATGGGCCCTGTTGATGTCGCGTGTTCTGAGTGCCGTCTGGTGGGGGTGTGATTTGGGCCACGCTCGCTATCTTCTGACTCCTCGTTCCTGGGGAAGCGTGGGCCGAGCTGGACCGGGAATCGCTGCCTGGTACACCGCTGTCACCGCGCTGGGACCCGGACGGGAATGTGATGGGAACCGCCCGGGCCTGGAGTGGAGAGCCGCTGTTCAGACAGTCATTCTCTCCCACGCAACACCCTGCCACCCCGGATCAGGCCTTTTATCATTACCTTTAACATCCAATTTGCAGAGCTCAGGTGAATTTTAAGCTTTCCTGGGATGGATCCAACCCTACCGATGGGATGAGCAGGTAATGGTGGCTTTTGTCTCCCGATCCATCAGAGAGCAGCTCATTCGGGCAGGGAGGGGGCGCTGGGCTGGAGGGGGGTCTTATAGCCGCCAAACCCCCCTGCGTGACCAACGTGGTTAGTTCAGTCTGGCAACCATGTGGTTAATCCTGACTGCCAAGCAGAGAGGGGAAGCAACCTCCCCCAACAGCACTAATACCCCCAGCCCCCAGTTTCACAGCCGCTTAGGAAAATTGGGGGGTCGTGGGGGGGTCATATGCCCTCTGGTCACATTTTATCATATTTAGGAAAATATTCTCAGAATCCGAAGCTCCGTAAAGCTCAAGAGGGTCTGTCATCTGGGTCATAAAATGTTGATTAAGTTGATGGGTTTTTTTGAACCTGCCGTCACACGTGCTGCGTTATATTCCATTTCTTCTGGAGCTTAATAGATGTGATTTAGTTATTAATAATATACATTATTTACCCTCATGCCTCTCTCTAAAATTGCTGTAATAAAACAGGGTATTTATTATGCATGGGCACAGTGCATAAGCAGTCATCAGATGACCGTTATTCAAAAAAATAACGCACATTGAATCGATTGTGCTAATAGAGGTTTTGGTGCTAACTCAACAAAAATTCCCTTTTATGTGGATACATTTTTTTTTTTTTGCTGAAGGCGATAATGTGGCTCAAAATGAGTTTGAAACGCCTTTTTCAGCAATACGGGTCAGAGGCGGCTGGTCCAATGAGGTCAAGGACGTAGGACCTGTTTTTGAGTTTAAGTTATAAAATAAGTAACCTTGAAGTAACTCATTATTAAAAATGTTATTGTCACTCCAGTGGAAGTCCACTGCAAGACCATTTTGAAACTGCCATGTTTTCTTTCTAAATGTGGCATTCAGGTGAATTTGAGCCTTTTTTACGAACACTAAAGCTGAATAATTTTAAATAAATTTTAGCCGACACTGATTAATGTCGGTGCGCGGATCTTCAGACTCTCGCCGAAGATGCCGCGCTAATCCGCGGTTAACCCGAAGCGTGCGGTAGCGGGCGGCTTTGAAGCGGCCGTGATCTTTACAGAACCGCCGCCGGCACGGTTGACAAAGGCGGGATTTGCTCTGCAGTTTAAGCCGATTGCATCACTTTTGGTGTTCGGCCTCCCGGTCCGAGAGCAGGCAGAGTGCAGACGCGGGGCGTAATTATACCACCAGCTGCTCCGCAAAGGGTTTTCCCCCCCCTGCTTTTCACCCACGTCTGATGCAAGACACCTTTTCAAATCGCTTTACAGGTAGGTGTGAGGCTGTCGCAACAAAACGTTCGCGCTGACAGCTGCAGGTCTGCTCTGGGGAGCTGCGCGCGCTCTTACCTGCTGCACCGCAAAGTCCTGCAACTTCACGCACGTGGTTCATCTGCGTCAGGTGCCGCGGGATGGCGGAGCAGCCCTGGAAGGTAGCCGGGCTGGGATTTCATCATCTGGGATTCTGCCCCCCTGGTGCGTAGAATTCAGCAAGGGCCTTGAACCCACTGCCAATTCCCCTTGACCCATAACTTGATTTGCAGTTCTGCTTCCACTTCCCTTCTCCTGTCCTGCCCATGCTATCTGCCTTTTGGCCGGCAGAATCACTGACCTGGCCGTCCTATTTTAACCACTCTTGTGGTGTCTGGCAGCTAATTGACCCACTTTCTCAAACCGGCTGCTCTTAGCTCACCCCCACCCCCCCTGCAGACTATCAGTGGGGCTTTCTGGTGCCGGCCAGCCCACCTGTGCATCCCGATTGCGATTTGCTGGCTAACGGGCCCTTCGTTCTGCATTGGATGACGCTGGATTCTAGCAGAGAGGTCACAGGCTGTCTCGCTGTCGCATTTCCTGCTGCAGCATGTTAAAGCTGCATTAAATCCTAATGTTTTTAGCAAGGACGCATTTATTTCTGTGTGTGCGTGTGCTGAAAATGCACATTTCGGGGAGATTCCTGTAAGAAACACACTTTTCATCATGGCAATTCAATAAAGTATTTTTGATGATAGCTGGGAAAACTGGTAACGCTTAAGTCATATATAACGCACTATAGGTACCTTCATAATGCATTATAATGTTCGGTACAAGAATTAAGGATGCATTGTACTGCAATATGAAGATATCTGTAGTGCTGTAACGATATCTATAGATGATAGTCATAATGCATAGTGACCATGGCTATAATGTGTTGTCTTTTTATAAATATTTACAGCTATGTTTATAATGCTTTATGAATGCATTATAATGTGCTATAAATGTCTTTATGTATTGTTATACGCATGGCATTCATAGAAAGCGTTCCCAAACAACATTTTTTTGGCACCAGTATCTTTTTTTTTTTTTTTTTTTTTCTCCCCCCTCACTGTTACCACACAGGAGTGAAAATCACCCAAATTATAGTGAATAAATTCGCATGTGAGACGTGCACAGTGCTTTCATTCTAGCCACTCTTCAGATTAGCCTCGCCATGGCAACGCGACCTAGACGACAGGGGGGATGGGGGGGGGGTACAATGAAGTCCTATTGCCTGAATATTCTGCCCTCATATCACACTGGATGACATGTATATCGTCAGTGTAATTTTACTGGAAATTGATTTACCCCTCGCCTTGAATCGGGTATCGCCGCTCCCTGTATTCTATTATTTTCCCCCTATGGCTTGTATTATATTTACCGTGCTTGCAGGTATCCAATCTCCCGCACGATCGGCAGCAGGCAGTGTGATTCTCAGTGATGGCTTGTTCTCTCTCATACATGTTTAATATGAGGGTGAGGGAGCCTAGTAACAAGATGTGTGGATCCTGAACTCCACGAGATTAAACAAGATCACCATCAGGTCAGGGCTGCTACACTTTGATATCAAACCCTGACCTTTGACCCCCTGTAATTCATGTGTGGCTGACGGGGAGATTTAATGACCCTTGTTGCCTTTAGACTCAAATCTTATCTGCAGAAACGTAAGGTCATACAAATACGTCCTTCTACAGGAACCGCGGTCCTACCGGGCCAGACATACAGTTCCAGTCCCGGTCATCAGTGTGTTGTCATCCCCGCTGCAGGAGTGGTACAGTCCATCCGCCATGCACTCTGCTTAATGCACGGATGGGCCACCTGCCTTTAAGGGTGTCCGTCGTCATCAGGAAATTATTGATGCATTCTCTGATAGCGAAGCAATTTCTTCCACTTCTGGTATCAGATCCAAGCCCACCAGGCTCATAATCCTCGGTACATATAGCCCGGCTCGCGATGACGAGAGATTGCCTGCCCTCCGATGTCTGAACCGTCGGCCGTGACCGCTGTCACCTTGAGCTGTGCAGACGAATCTCAATATGTACCTGATCAGCACAAAGGTCAGAGCAGATTATGGAACGGTGATACGAAGAAAAATGTTTTAAAAGCGGCAAGTGCGTGTGTCTACCTGCTTTCTGACAGAATCTAGCAAGCCCGTGTGCCGTTTTTCATACGGTCACTTCGCATGCCACTATGTCCCCTTAAGACAATTCTGTTCAGTGTTTTATTCCAGTTTTTTGGTTGTTTATTCTTGTATATGGTCATTAGGCCTTTGAGCCTTATATCTTATTTGTTCATACCATCCACGCATTGCACCGCAGTATACTGTATTTTGATGCTATTTTCAAAAGCAACGCCGGTTCAGTATTTTAAGATCTTGGCAGTAAGTGAGGGAGGTGTCCCCTACACAAATGATTCCAAGTTTTCAAAATGCCCCAGTATACCCAAAAATACCGTAGCATTACCGTAATACCAACCAATGTTTCATCATCCAGATTCCCCTAATAATAAACGCGATGTGCTACAAAAACAAAATTTGCATAGACGCTCACCTTGGATCGAATTACCGTTGTTTTTAACGTGAAACAAAAAAGAGGCTTAAATTCAGATCGAGTGGGGGAGTTGAAGCCACACGTTAGCGTGATGCGGAGTCTGTGTTTCCTGCGGCTAATCTCCTGAGGTGCGTAACGCCCAGGCTTGGCCGGAACTGCGGGCAGTGACCGTGTCTGCCGTTCGGGTGACCTGGCCATGTGCGCCGGAGACCTGTGCCATGGCAATGTGGCTGTGATGCTGCAGTGTGCCCCCCATCAGTCGACTCGTCGAAAGCCCCATATGCAAACCCTTGGGTAGAATATGGATGCAATGCGCGTATTTTGCGGGAAACGCGACTCGCGTCGCCCTGGATAGCCCGCGCCCTCCTGATTGTGATGCAGATCTGCGATTTCCAACGCGATGCGGTGGTGCTATGCGTGCCTCTGATGAGGCCCGCGTCTGGGCTCTTCGTTAAAGCTGACGCCATTGTGTAGGAGTCGAGGATAAACACTCTACGACAGGCTGAACGGGACATGAAAGCTGCCTTTCACAATGGCGGGGGGGGGGGGGAGTTTGCTAAGCGGTACCATTGTCAGCTTTGCACTGTGGCAAACCATGACCGCCATCGCAGACACGGACAGGCGGGCTTTGTGTTTCTTCGTGCGCTTGTTTTGCAAAGCTGTGTCTGTGACATCACATGTAATGACCTAAGATCCCCAGCTGAGACACAGTGTGTGTGTAGGGGCAAAGTGTCACGGGGTTACCCCTGGCATTGGGATTCTGAGAACAAACACGATTTCAGGTAGAAGCCATCTTATTTAACGTAATCCAACTCCGAGGAAATAACACCGGTCAGTGTATTTTTTTGTGGAGTTTTAATGTACTCTCTAAATTTCCAGTACTAAATTTTGTACCGAGCGGGGGAAAAATAAACCACGACGTGATATCATGTCTTCCGAAAGGGTAGGAACAACATTCTCCGTCAAATGTCACTCCTCTTGGCCGAGGAGGGGGTCGTCATGGAAACCGATTTTTAAAATTCTTTCAGGAGCTTTTAAGCCTATGGAGGTGCATATGGGTAAAAATAACAATAACAACACTAACATCTCCCCTGTCCTCCTCTCTCGCCCTGCCTCTCTCACCGCATCGCCTCCTTTGGTTGTACCTCTCCAGACGTGAGATGGGAATGTTATCTGTGGAGTCGTTATTGCGTGTTTGCTGGTGGGGGGGCAGGCTTTAATTCCAATCGTTTTGAAGGGGAGACCCTCTCTGCAGCCGGGCGCGCTCTTGGATCCTGTCGCTCACTCAGCCGCGTCCGTTTGCAGGGAGGTGTCCGATCCGGGGGCGGGCGGGGGGGGGGGGCAGGCTCTCGACGATAACCCGCCTACGGACGTCGAGGCTGGTCGCCGGGGCGATGCATCTCTGCCCATTTCTCCGAAGATTAGCCAGCGGGAATCGCTAAGGGAACAGTGAAACAGATGCATCTCTTTGACGAGGACAAAGAGAAATGCGTGAAAGGTAGGCATTCCTGCAGAGGACTCTCTGCGCGCCCGATGCTCACGGTCTGAATTCAGAGAGTTGGGTGACAGGAGGATGCTCTCAGTTTCTATGGTACCGCTTCATTGCGATGCCGTTATGTAGAGAGGTTCTCGACCCGCATTTGTGGCTTGCGTCTTTCATGGGCTTCCTATAAACACATCACTGAGGCGCAGATGGGATTCCTCCTCTTGCGATATCACCTCCTTTGGAAAAATGGGCACTTTCCGCTGTAATATACGGATCTTGTACATTTACGCGCCGATCTCCAAACCAACGCGGGATTCTTGTTTTCCGTTAAGCATGCACACATTAGCCAAGTCGATTGGTCTTATGGAGAAAGTTGATCTCTGCAACGTTTTACCCGACGTAGAGCGATTAGTCTTTAGGAGACTGGAGGCATTTGTCTGAAGGCAAATCTGCTTGTTTACGCCAGAGAGTGAGTCACTCTCAGCCTTCGGAATGCTGCATTATTCTCTCTTTTTTTTTTTTTTTTTTCCACGTATCTGTTGCATAAATTAAATCCGAGTTTGCCCCAGTTTTGGCCTCGTCGGTAGGTGGCGGGGAGGGGGTGGGTGGGTAACAGGCTCACTGATGAACTCACCCACCGCTGCCATTGGTGACCGCGATCATGTGACTTCCCCTGATTCCGCAGATCTAGGCTAGTAGCTCGACACCCTGCTGGTTTGCAGCAAAACATTGGGGAGGGAAGCCAAGTGGGCTCCAGCGAGCCAGTGCGTCAGAGTGGACGGGGACACGGCTGATTCTGGATCAGGTCGTCCGCTCTGTGCCAGTTTAACAGTGATACCATAACCTCCACCTGCGATTTTATGTCTGTTCGTTTATCTAGCTATGTATATTCATGCAGGCCCGTAGCCAGAGGCAAATTCGACGGGGTCTCTGGCAACCCTACCAATTAGGCCCCCCCTCATAAGTTATGCCATTCGGGGGGGGGGGGGCCTAACCCAAAATTTTACTACCCGTCTACATACCTGTATTCATGGTATGTGAAATATGTAATTATTTTGATACCTCCGAATCTGCAAGCTCAATTGATCTCTCAGCTATTTGGACGTATCGAACACTGTGATATAAAACGCCAACATCTGACCGCTGAAACGATACGTGGCTCTTTTTGTGTAACCGTTTGATCATGCCCATTACGGTTCGCCATGCCATGTATGGCTGCATAGCTGGAATTAGGGCCGGGGGTGGGGGGGGCGAAGTGGGTGCAGGGATTTGCATACCAATGAAACGATGACGGGAAGCGTCTGAAGGTTGCTTTGTTGTCGAGTGGATGATGGGTAAACGTGGCGAGCGGCGGATCAAGGATGGTCACGCGAGGGCCGCGATCGTCTCTGTGACGGACGGCCCTTGACATCCGTGTAGGGAATCCCCTAAAAGCCACTTCAATGGCTGCTGTCCGATGTCTTTTTCCACCGACTATTCCGATGCTTCGTAGCGCTAATTCTTACGACCTTTCGTAATCCTCACTTTGTTGCCGCGTCTCACTCAGTTACTACCCTCCAGCTGGTAACCAGGAGGCAATGTGGGTCTCCAGGCTATACACCCGATGCCTTTGTGCATGCAGCGGCAGGATCCTCCAAGGTCTGGACGGTAACCTACACGGCACTTTCTTACGAGGGGTTGGTGTGTGGGTCAGTGCCCTAACTCGTCCTGAAATAGCAAGGTTGTCTGTTCAGATCCCATGTTCAGAGAAATGGTCCTTTGGGCCAGTGAGTGAGTCCTTCAATCCCCAAATGCTATTGGGAGGGTCTGATCTCTGTCATCAAGTCAAATGTATGTCGCCTCGGATGGAACTGTCTGATAAAAAAATAAAACGTAGATGCTTGAGTGACTCAGCTTCTGTGCCTTTCCCAAAAGAAACTGAACGATCTGTCTGTACCCCTCTCCCCCCTCCCCCCCTCTCAAATTTACAGCTGACATCATCTCCACTGTTGAGTTCAACTCGACTGGGGAGCTCCTGGCGACGGGGGACAAAGGCGGGCGGGTCGTGGTGTTCCAGCGAGAGCAAGAAGTAAGAGCTCGCTGCCCGCGCCTCGAGCGTCCCGTTCCGGGTCACGCCGGCATGAGCTGGGTGCAGGAACAGGACGTTATGTTCTATGGGGGGTTGGATTTGGGTTCAGGCCCCGCCTTCAGGCAGCCTTGGAAGCTCTTTGAAGTTCCATTTAGGAAACGGTACCGTATGAAAGAACATGACACCCCCTGAATATGTAGTTTGATTGAGCCACAGCCTCTGTGTCGGGGCTTAGCCGCCCCCCGCCCCCCCCCCCAGTGCTTTGATGCCCCAGTGTGATGTCTGTTAATCCACATCC
>JABFEA020000052.1:5103726-5125768 GCA_019775915.2 Cyphomyrus plagiostoma
TGCAGGGGGTTCTCTGTGTTTTCGGGACCATGCCATTTAGGTCATTGAGAAAATCCCCCTAGATGCTGTAGAGCCTTTGGGCAAATATTCTCTTTGGCTGTTTAAAAATCCCAGCCCCCCCCCCCCCCCCAAAAAAGATTCTAGAAACAACCTGAAAATGTAACCTGTAGGGAAGGTTCCCCCCCAAAGTCCTTGGAATTGTTGCTATTAGCTGTGAGAGGGTCAGTAGACAATAGCCATGCCTCCCTGCCCCCAGTGTACTTGCAATAATACTGGGGCTCAGCTGCTGTGGTGGGGGTGTCCAATAAAATATATTATAGGATGTTTAACAAGCCTTGGAAGAATCCAAATTTACCATTTTGATTTACTATTATTTTTGCTATATAAATTATATATAGTTACACTTTCATGTTCCACTTAAAAAGCCTCAAAATGGTGTTAGTTTTTGACTGCTAGGGATTGAGAATTTGGGGTGTGCCATAGTGACGTCCTATTCATGAATGGTTTTTTTTTTTAAACCGATTCTTCTTTTCAAGAAATTGGGTGAACCAGTTTTCAAAGCTAAAGGAATTTAACTTTTTGTAGATCCACGCCTTGTACTGTTACACGTCTTTGCAAAAATTTCATAGTTTAACACACAAAAAAAACACACAGCTGATTCTTTGAATCCAACATTCCAATCATTTAAATGTACGGTTCAGTAGAGTCAGTTCTGTAAACTACAGTGCCAGACGACATCTATGGGAAATAAGACCGTATAGTGGTGACAGAAGAAGTACAACCCTGCGAGCAACTCATCCTTCTTCAGCATTTACTGGGCACATCTTATTGGTTTCTGCTGCAAGAAAAAAACACATCCAGATCCTTAAGCAGGTGGAGATCGGGTTTATCTACTTGGCTGTGGCTAGCAGAGATGATTTCAGGGCTGTTTCCTGTTTGAGTGTCGAGCTGGTGGGTGATATTTGGCAAAGATGCTCGTCGGACAGCTTGGTGCAGCAGGGGTACACACACACACACACACACACGACAGAGAGAAGGTTGGGAGAAAGGGGGATTTGAACTGCTCCCACGGTGCGGTAGTCTCCAGCATGATGTTCCCTCTGTTCCTCTATCCCTGCTAGTCTTCGAGGAACCAGAGGATCCCAATAACCGATCCTTCTTCTCCGAGATCATCTCCTCCATCTCCGACGTCAAGTTCAGCCACAGCGGGAGGTATCTGATGACACGGGACTACCTGACAGTGCGGGTGTGGGACGTAAATATGGAATGCAAACCCCTGGAGACATATCAGGTAAGACCCGTCTTGACAGACAGCGGGGCCCGTGACAAGCGTAAGGAACACAAGCCCCGAAACTGCTTTTTTTTTCTCTTTTTTTTTTTTTTTTTTTTTTTTTGAGTTCCCCAATCTCTTGCACCTGCTAAGTTCCCCAGCTGTCTTGTCGCGGATCGCTCCGCTGCTCCCGGCAGAACGTCAGGGTCGCCAGCCATGATGCCCACGCGTCAACAGTAACGGTGTCAGACACGGGCTGTAATTTAGAAAAGCCTGTACCCCCCCCTCCCCGCCCGCTCATCCTGACTGTGAGGGGGCTCATTTGTGCTGCGGGGCTGACAGAGACGTCACACCTGAGCCTGCCCGGGCCACACGTGGGTCCGCCACTAACCCTCAAACTTGCCGGAGTCATGACCCGTTATTTTGAGTTGGTGACACCTGCGTTGACAGAAATCTGCACTCTGCTACTTGGCCTAATTAGTGCAATAAATTGTCAAACTATGAATTTTTAATGCTCTGCACACGGCCCCTGCCCAGTCCTCAAAACCTACACCCATGTTTACCCAAAGCAAGATTTTTGCTCGTCAGCAGAATTTTTACTGAAAATGCAAGGAAAATTCTGATTCTGGGGTATGACATCAGGGCCTCCTAAGAATCAAACAGCAATAACCATAGAAAATACATCCCTGCACACAGTATTTTATAACTTAAATTCTTTTAAACAGAATTAAAATGAGTGACTATCCTTTAAAAAAAAAAAAAAAAAAAACACCTTCGCTCACTCTCTCTCGGCAGGTACACGACTACCTCCGGGGCAAGTTATGTTCCCTGTATGAAAACGACTGCATCTTTGACAAGTTTGAATGCGTGTGGAATGGATCCGACAGGTGAGTAAATAAAAAAAAAAAAAAATAATA
Source organism: Cyphomyrus plagiostoma (assembly GCA_019775915.2). Lineage (NCBI taxonomy): Eukaryota > Metazoa > Chordata > Actinopteri > Osteoglossiformes > Mormyridae > Cyphomyrus > Cyphomyrus plagiostoma. Next base: position 5,105,914 of record JABFEA020000052.1, read on the forward strand.
ATTTAAATAAAAGGTGTTGGTTTGTAGTAAGTTTTAATCTCATCTCTGGCGTCAGCTAATGGAATTCGCCCTAGCGGATCAGTCAGATTTGTTAAATCCCGTTACTGGACACTAGTTATTGCCTCTTCCAGTGTCATCATGACGGGCTCCTACAACAACTTCTTCCGCATGTTCGACCGCAACACCAAGCGGGACGTGACTTTGGAAGCGTCCCGGGAGAACAGCAAGCCGCGGGCCATCCTGAAGCCGCGGAAGGTCTGCGTGGGGGGCAAGCGACGCAAGGACGAGATCAGCGTGGACAGTCTGGACTTCAGTAAGAAGATCCTGCACACTGCCTGGCACCCATCCGAGAACATCATTGCCGTCGCGGCCACCAACAACCTCTACATATTCCAAGACAAGGTCAACTAGCACTGTGCCCTCGCACCCCGAGACCGGCGCTTCTCCCAAGGCTCCTCCCCCTCCATCCTGATTGGTTCCCCAGAGCCATTGCTGTTGGCCTCCTGGACACGCACAGCAGTGCAAGGGAGGGGGGGGGGGATTATTTTTTACTCTTAAGAGACAGCATTTCAAATTTAGTGGAGAGGAGGGGAGAAAGAACTAGTTTACTTACTGACAAGACTAGTTACGATGCTCCCAGACTCACGCTCGGCAAGCTAGCTGCAAGCTAAAGTTGATGTCATGTTCCAGCGCTCCGCCCTGCCACCCGCAGTGACTCCAGTTAATTTTTATTTATTCATTTTATCCCACCTGCTCTCCGTTGGCGTAACGTCACAGGAAAGGGTTCGCGTTGCCATGTAGCATTTTTGAGTTGGTTTGAATTTTCTAAGTGTCACAATAACAATAAAATGAAAACAAAGGCAGCGCACTGACTAGCTTTCATTCAGACGTACTCCTGCCCCGTCCGGAACCTGCAGCCAAATGTCTCCACTGTTACGCTTCCATTAGAAAAGGGCCTGACATTTAACACACACCAGCTGGACAGAACGAAGTCACCGCCAGAGGTCTTTGTCTTGCTTGTCGTTTGTCCCATTTGGCGGCCAGCAGCCACGGCACCTGTGATTCAGACCAGGAAGTCACCTGAAGCGAATGTCCCAGTATTTGGATTGGAGACCAAACTAGGAAAGCTGCTTTGCTGCTGGAAGAGGTGTTGGTGTGGCTGGCAGGGTAGCCCACCGCTTGGGCCCCAGTGTCCCAGTGCAGTGATGGTGTCGTCCTGACTGTGAGGGTCATCCCAAGGGCATCTTTCGAAAGAGTAGGGGTGGTAGCCCAATGTCCTGGCTAAAATTGCCCGCTGTTGCCTCATCAAATCTACCCTCCTAATCATCCGCTGCATGTAACTGGTGAATTCTCTCCTGCCCCTTCACCCCCTTAGCTACTGTGTGGTGAGTGTACTGGTGCAGAATGGCTGCTGTTACATCATTCAGGTGGGGGCTACACAGTGGTGGGGGCTGAAGTGGCTCCCTATTGGTTCTGCAAGATGCTATATGAATGTAATGGTCATTCACTGCCACCTTGACTGAGTGAATATCCATAACCACCCAGGTCTTACTCACTTGGTCTCAGTCCCCGGGCGGGTCGACACACGGGCACAAAAAAAAAATTAAAGGCAAGACCAAATCTGGGACAAAAGCAGCCGTCGGCCAGGAAAAAGAATTCGAACAATTTGCTCTTCAGGACCGGATATGATCAAGGGAACTTAATGACAGCATGTTCCTGTAAACCTCCCTTGAGAAAGTAAGGCTAATATTAGAGGGGGGGGGGGACTTAAAATTATCCAATCAGAGACAGGACCTGCGTGATGCAGGCAAATCAGAAGCCATGCATACAGCACAGCTGCAGTTACAAGACATCTATAAGTCAGGAACCAGCTACACACATGCAAGCTCAACATCTGCCACGTCACCGGGAAATTTCTGTCCCTTAGCAAATATGGAGCCGTACAAGGAAAATGTTTTACTAACTAGTGTGTGAAGAATATCAGTGCATTTCCTTCATTTCGACAAGTGCGGCTCAATTTCCTCTTAAAAGCGGCACGTGGGCAGTGCACATATAGAAAGTTCCGTTTCCAAAACTTCATTTTCTTTTAAAAAAAAAAAAAAAAAATGTGGCAGTCAATTCTATACCATTCCCAGCATAAAAACACTAAGACCAAAGCTATTTAAAAAACAAATGGTAAGTTGCTTTTATTCCAGTATTTTCTTTACAGAAATATAGCAACAAGTCAAAAAATTAAACCACTATAGAAACATGAACATTCAAACTAAACCATAATGTGACAATGACGAGGAGCGAAAGGGCCATCGCCGTCTGCGGCCAGAGCAGCGGGCTGTACACGTTTATCTGAAGCGTAGACTCTGTCACGGAGCCGGCGTGCCCTCCCCCCCCCCCCGCCTGCTCACTGTCGCCGCCCTGCAGGCCACAGGCCGCCAGCCCTCAGCCGCTTCCATGTGATGACGGGACGTTATACCTGGCACTGTGTGGGTATAGGTCAGCGGGGGCCATGAAAGGGGAGAGGGGGGCCTCATTTGGTGGAACGCCGCGTGGGCTCGGAGGCGGTGGGCGGGGGCGGCGGTCCTCTGCGGTCCAGGTCCTCGATGTAGGACATGATGAGCTTCCTGCGCTCGTCAGGAACACAGTCCAGTACCAGGTAGCGCTTATCGTTCTGCAAGACCTTCTCAATGTCCTTAAGGTGCTGGTCGGACTCCAGGATCAGCTTCCTGGACCTTAACATATAGTTTGGTGTTAATGCTTTAAGTTCGAATAGACGTGAGATATCTACTTATTCATATATCATGTATGAACTACTTTACAAATACCCGTTTACAAGTGGAATACACATACACGCAGCCAAAAGTTGTATATTAAGACACGAAGGTTAAGAATGACCAATAGTTAACCACCTGATCGATGGGGAAAGAAATTTCAAAGGATGGCATAGAGCAGAACGTCAAATCTATTCCTTCACCGCACAGAGTTCGTAGCCCGTTCTGAAGCCCCAGCATAAGGGCGCACATCAGCAGCAGCGCTAATCTCACAGTTCAACGAGCGAAACAAAAGATCGGCGTCAATAAGAGGCCGGTAAACGGAGAAGTTCAGGCGGCACTCACAACTGGCAGCTTGGTTAGTCCCTGGCAGATCAAACCGCTCATTTGACCACTAAAAAAATATGGTTTGCCGTTCAAGACCGCCCCAGCGTGCTAATTCTTGTTAGCTAAAAACATGCATTTAAAACATCTACCTTCAAACCAGCCGTTAAGTGTTACAATATGGGACAATTACTGAATTCAGGGCTGAGGAAGAGAGAGACACACACACACACACACATACACACCTATACGTGATGAATTTGGTCTCTTTCAGCAGTGTCCTGAAGTCCGCCTTGGCTGTGATGTATTTGTCTTTGATGTAGTCTTCGAATTCTCTCTGTTTCTTCTGCACAACAATAACAGGAAGCCACTGTTACCACGAGACTAAGAGCACAAAAACGGGCAGGTTCAGGCATCAAAGCACTAAATGGGGGGGGGGGGTTTACCCGGTCACTGCTGGAGAACTTTATGCAGCGAGGGTCCTCCTTAATCACCTTCTTCACCTCCTTCCATGTTGTCGTCAGGGTGATCTGCCAAAACGAACCCCGGTGTTACGCATGCCCAACGTGTGCCTTGCGCCAGACGCTGGCGGCTTACTCACTGTGTGACCTACACTGGCGAGCAAGACGTTCTACATTTAAGGTGTGGGGCTTAAGAGCGGTCAACCTTCTCATTAGCCAATAATATGTTGTGAATTGGTGAGTGACAGGTGAAGGGCACTCCGGGCACCAATCAGGTTTCAGCTTACGGGCTCAGGACCTACCAAAGTGGTCTCGTCCAGAAGCTGCCGGAAGTGCTCCTTCTTCTTCTTGCTCAGGGCTTCCACGTGCTCGTTGAAGAGCTTCTCCTTCTCGTCCCGCTCTAGCAGGGAGGCCGACTCCCAGCGATGGTCCTTGCGCAGATTCCGCCGCGTGTCGGACCACGCGGCGTCTGACGTCCTCACCTGCCACCCAACGCGAGAGCCAAGTTAGTCTTGTCGATTAGTCATGTGGAGGAAACCATATAAGAACCAAAGTATCAGTGCGGATGCTTTTATCCAAAGTGTGCCCGTTTAACATATCATCTCCCAAACATGGAGACTTGCCTTCTATAGAGCGTTGAAGTGCAACACAATCAACTCATGATCTATTGCTTCGGGCGGATGATTTGTGAAACGGTCTCGTGATGGCCGACGTCACATGGCAAATGTGACCAATCGACAGCCTCTCCGAGGTCACCGTCGTGAACATAGACCCACGGGCCTCGTTTCTACGCACCATGTCGGACATGAGGGCTTTGAAGTTCTGGATGGCCTCCTCTCGCTTGTGCTGCTCTCGCTCGCGGTCGATCTCCTTGGACTGCTCGAAGCGGGCCTTCTGCACCTCCCGCTCCCGCTCCCGCAGGCTGGCCTCCATCCTGGCCTGCCGCTCCAGATCTTTCTCCTTGTCCGAGTCCAAGTTCTGCAGGGAGAAGGGAGTCTTATTTACGCGCAAACTGGCTTCCGCAGACGCGACCGTCACACCTGCACGGAGCCCAAGGGCACACGGACAACGGGAAGTGCTGAAAATGGCCTCATCGCACAGCATAAATGAAAATAAATCCACACCGAAGATCACATCCAGTGCTGGAATCAAGGATTACTTTGAGATATCACTGTCGGCTGTTAAAAAAAGACAAATTAAGACGTCAATTTGATGGGTCACTGCCCGCCGACATTTAGGCTTTAGTCAATAATCTAAGTTAACGGCACTAGGGGGTAAATACAGATCGCCTAAAATTACGGAGATGATTGCATTGGGCAACTGGCCATTTCCTGTAGCGGATGACGAGGGGATTTTATAGGCTTGTTCATCACTCAGAACAAGGTTCCCTAATTCTGGTTCTGGAGGACCAGGATCTAACAGATTTCCTTGCTCAAACACCTGCCAGACCTAGTATGAGCTGATGATGCGTTTGAGGGTCTGTAAACTGTGCTGGATTCTGTCCCTACAGGAAGAGAACAGGGGAACTCTGACTTAGGAGCTCGTCTCCAAGGCCCGTGCTGCTTTGCTGACGTCTACTAAGAAGAACATCAGCGTCGCCATTTGCAGGGCCATCATCGGTATTGATACTGTTGGTAAGAGGCAGCACCTTCGCCAGCTTCTCCACGAAGTGCTTGTAGAGCTCCTCCCTCATGGCGGAGCTCTCCACGGTCTTGTAGCGCTGATCGCTCTCCACCTTGTCCTTCACCTTGCTCCAGCGTTGCTGCCCGTCGATGTGGTGCTCAGACAGGAGCTCGAAGAAGTCTTGCCTTATCTTTGGAGGGGGGGGGGGGGCGAGACGGTGCGAGAGTAACAGGCGTTACTCAGCATACTTTCATGATTCTGAGCATAACCGCTCATGTTTTCCTGGAAGCTACGGGGAGACAGTTTTCCGCTTGAGGGGACACTAGAAAAGACTCGAGCACCGATTTAAAACTACTGCTCCTTAAGAGATTTGAAAAAGGCAGGGAACTGGAACTTTCTGGCCTATAAGAAAAAGCCCAAGTAAGAGTTACACACGTTCCTCACGTGATTTCTACCAGTTTAAGGAGCGCCCTCTGACCAGTTGGTACTATACGCTGTATGAGAACTTGGAACTGGTCATGGGAACAGCGCGTGGCGAGATCATACGCTTGATTCTCAGGGTAATGGCTTCACAACCATCAAAGCATCTCAAGTCACATGACCTGCACAGGGAGACGCCCCCCACCCTCACCTTCTCCCCCCTGCTCTTGGAGTCCTCCTTTTCCTTCTTCCGGAGCGCGATCATGAACTCCGTGAATATCGCCTCCCGATCCTTCATCTTCTCGATGGCCTTGAACCGAGCGTCCTTGGCATGCTTGGCTGCAAACTCGCTGAAAGTCGTCCTAGAAACAAACAAACGACACGTTTGCCCCAGTAGCTCATCTCAGTGCCGACAAAACCCTTACTGCCGCTAATGCTAACGCGTGGCCCTGTTTCCATGGACGCAGCCGGACCCGCTGCCACTTAACGGCATGACCTCCCCGACCCAAAGGCTGACCTGGTGCCCAGCTTGGCCTCCTCCATCAGCTTCCTGAACTCCTCCTTGGCTTGCATGAGCTTGTTCTTCTTCTCCTTTCTCTCCTCCTCCGCCCGCGTCTTCACATACTGGTCAAAGACCTGCGGCGGGGAGCGATTCAAAGAGCTACACCAGAGAAATACCTCACAAGCAAGGGGAAACCCCAGGTCCCTTGAGCCATGTGGAAGCATAGATGTGTGTCCGTCAGACTTCCAGAGTAACTGCCTCATAACCATCCATGCATCTCAAGTCCAGTGACCTCAACATGGACACCCGCGTTTCACCCATAGCTGAAAGATGGGTCGGCCCAGAGTGTAGAAGCGTGCGAGCGGGTGCCCTGAAAATAGCCCGGCCTCCAATCCAGAGTCTCCCATCCCTGTTGCGACTCCCCCCCCATGTCCCTAACCGGATGGATGGAAGGATGGACGGAAAATAAGCTCACTCTTCACCTGTTTCCTTTCCTTAGTGTTAAGCAGCAGGTACCGAGGATCGAACACGATCTTGTGCAGCTCCTTCTCCCACGTGGAAAAGGCCGAAACCTACAAGGAGGGACAGAGGAGGAGAGACGACCCCCAGCGAGGGCCGTGAGTCAGCGCGCCGAAGGGGCCCTGAACCCTGGCGGCAGGGAGCCAGAGACAACAGTCATCAGCCCCAGAGCCACATTTAAATAATCCCCTGCAGCCCAAATACCACCAACGCCCTGCATATTTTTATATTTAAGCAGACAAAAAAAAAATAAACGCAAAAATCGCTAGTCAGCCTTAACTTATGACTTCGGTCATAACGTCGCCTTAACGCCTCCTTCAGCGGAAATCCCCTAACGTACAAGATGAGGCTATAGTAAAATCGGAATCGCACTCGCATTTCATTCTAACTTGATTTTCTAACTTGACGGCCCTAGTGGGTGGCGGAGGGGTCTATCGCAGCGCGAGACCCTACAGCTGGCCAGCGTGAGGCGGCAGTGAGGCTTGGTACCCCTCGTTCCAGCAGCATGTCCCGGAACTGCCTCACGCGCGTCTCCATCGGCACCACCGCCCGGTCGCGGGCTGCCTTGATCTCCGCGTCCATGGCCACCTCCTTCTCCGTCTCCTCCTTGGGCTCCTCCTTCCTGTACGAAGCGGCACAAGGTACGCATGAAGCCTGCGGGCACCTCCGCCGCCGAGGAGCGGCTGGGACCACCGGGCCGCCTTCTGCCTGCGCGGGGCACCACAGGCACCGAAGCAGGATGCGTCGGCTCTCAGCTCTGCAGATTCAGCATGAGTGCCACCCAGAGGCCGGATGAATCAGGAGTTAACCTTGGGACATCATACCCTGTACCTTCCTGAACAAAAGTAATTCGTAAAAGAATCCTTTGAAATCTCATCGACGTTTCCTGCAATACATCCTGCTGTGCGCCGACTGGAGGAAGCGAGAGCATGAGTGTGAGACGGATACAGGTAACAAGAACAGAATCACAGTACCACGCTTATTCAGAGGTCTGGGCCATGCGTCAGTGGAACCCCCCCATACTTAGAGAGCTTGATATCTGAGCTGCCTCTAAAGGCTTCAAAAAGCTCTACAGACGAACGTCCCTCGGCGATACTTAATGGCACCCTAACGAGGCGGGGGGGTGGTGTGCGTGAAATGAACTTACTTCCTCTTCTTCGCCTTGACGGGCTCATCTTCTACGCCATCTTCCGCCACCATGTCCTTCTCATTCCTACTGATCTCTGTCATGGAGGTAATGGCAGTCTGTTAGGCAGCAGTTTTTTTTTTTTTTCCCCCCTCAGGCATATTTTCAGGCAGCCCCAGGAAGGACCTATCATCATCTCACCCATCTTGCGAGGGCCCTCTAAGCCTCTCTTGTGGGGAGGCTCCTGGATGGTGCGATCGACGTCGGCCCGCCCCACCAGCTCTTCGGGTCGGTCCCACATGGAGAGGCGAGTGGTCGGGTTGTAGAAGAACACGCGTTCGTCGCCGGTCCACACGATGCACCTGTGCAAAGCGTCAACAGGGGGCAGTATTACAGCAGACCTGCTAACTTGGTATTCATTTGAGCAAATATGAATCATTTAAAAAAAAATAAATAAAAATCCACAAATGCTTTGCCCAGAGCCAAGGCACAACTGAGTACAATTCAACAGGTGTCAGAAGTCAGGACCTTGAAATCTACTTTGCCTTCTATAGGAGATAAGAATTAGAACTTGATGGTGACTAGAAGCACGTGATTCCTGCAGCTGGCTACCCAGATGTGCACTGAGCGTTTGCAAGCTGACATACCCTGGCCTGTTAGCCCCACCAGGTACAATTAAGCATGCCAAATTCAGGCCACACGAGGCACATCCAATCCCTGCAGGTAAATGATCGCATGTAGAGTCACATGACCAACTTTGACTGGAAATCTACCAGGGGGTTCCTGGGATGGGGTTGGTAGCCACTGGCTTGGCTTTCTGAGCTGCAATCTCCTCCTCGGTCATCTCCTCCTCCTTTGGCTCCTTAAAGTAAATGGAGAGAAGAATTAAGACACACACACACACACACAAACTAGAGGCTCCAACTGATTGGCAGGAGATTTAAATCGTCCGATTTTCCATCTTAATTACTCGATCGGCGGCCTTTAATTTAACCGATCTCAAATACAGATTTTGTGGATGAAGTCAAAATTAGGAACGCTCCGATCCACCGATCATTATCTGCAGATCTTCATTGTAAACCGTCTGACTGGAGCTCTTTATAAAAGGCCAATCAGATTACAAAACACGCGTCTCCCAGTGCGACGAAAGAAATGCGCTAAAATGGCTTCGCCTGTCTGGCAGTTCTACAAGGTGTCCAAAAAAAAGAGAGACTAAATCATTGTATGCGGTGTGTGCGAAGCAGAAATCATTTATGGTGGAAGGTCAAGCTGTGTTGGAATGCTACAACTGGGGGTAAGATCCCCGTGCACCCCCGCGGTGTTTGGCAATTGGTATTGTCCAATTTTGATTCCAGTGATCAGCAGTTGGTGACCGACCCCAAAAACCAAATATCCAAATAAAGTTTTACAAAGATCCAATGAAAGTGACAGAAGGAAGCACCTACTTCTTTGGCCTCTTTAGGTGGTTCCCCTTTGAGCTCCCTGTCATCCACGCCCATGAGGTCCACGCCATCCAGCGAAGGCCTATCCTTGCCCTTCCCCAGGTTCTTATCTGGGACAGAGGTGGACAGTTCGTCACTGGTCGGGATCTTTACCGAAAACCTCAGATACAGCCTAGTCAAGGCAAAAGTGTATGGACTGAGAGCCGTTAAATTCCACCCTGATACTAAGTGAAGTGCTGCATAACAGCAAATATGCTTCTAGAAGCATATCTGTGAGGTTCCAGTCAGCATTATGCTTTGTTCACTTGTCAAAAAATAAAAAATAATGGGGATCTTCCAAATAAAACTTAACATGTTTAGTACTTATGGGGACCATTTAGAGTTTCCAATGCCTTCATCATTATCCTGGTAAAAGCCTTTAATCAGTGTTAACTTAATTTTACACGTTACCCAATTACTCAGCTGGGTGGTAATTAAAGCAATTCGATTTAATTTAGGTTAGGTACCTTGCTAAAGGGTACAACAGCAGTGCCCTTCCCTGGGACTTGAACCTGCAACCTTCTGGTCACAAGTCCACTTCCTTAACCACTACACCTCCAGCTGCTCTGCTCCTTGAACACAGACTTTAAGGAGACATTCATAGCGTGAGGCAAGAAAAGATCAACTTCCTTGATATATTAAATAGTAAACAGTTGCCCATGCAGAAGATGTTGCAAATGAAGAGCAATAGGAGAGCCGATCGTTTCTGAAACCGTAAACCAGCGACCTCTACCGCACGGTTACCGCTTCGCAACGAGCCAAAGCAACGTCAGCAAACGGACAAATCTGGAGAAACCTAACATCAGACGTCCAGTAGAGCGTCTCAAGTGGGGAAATGCGAAGTCAAGAGCACAAACATCGCGGCTCAAGAACAGCATGCGTCGCATGAAACACCTGCACTCATTTACATCCTTTAGGATCTTACAAAGGTAACTCCAATTAAGATGCGCGTGTACAGCATTATGTTCCCTGATATGACCATGAGATACTTTTCAAACTACCCCATTTATTCATAAAACATGTAAACGATGCATTAGGTGCCAGTCCTACAAAGACCCATGACAGAATTCTTCACGCCCACAGTTTACAGTCTCTGCGCTTTAAAAGCCGCCGTGTCTGAAAACCCAGAACCACGGAAACAAAATTTGCGCACGGGATGCTAATCAGTAGTGACAGAGGAGCTTTACCGACCAAATTAAAACAAAGGCTTCTCTACAAGGGGCAGAAGAATAAGCATCAGGGTCTACAGCTGCAAAAGGCATCAGCCTGATACAGACGCGGTAGACTTTCCCTCAAACATGCATCGTCAGATTCTGGGACATGCGACAGCTGTACCCTGGTACCGGTTAGCATGCAGCCCGCAGGTGTCAGGCAAAGAGTAATAAATTAATCAGCCACAGAACCATTACTAACTATGGAGAAACTCAGCCCTACAAACATTTGTTTTTTTTGCTATGACTATATCGATAACTAGAGAGATCCAGACTATTCATTCTTAAATGTTCAAACTGTCAAAAGAATACTGGATACTCCCGCCATGTAATTAATTATCTAAAAACGATTTATGTTCCAGCTCATAAGAAAAGGGCAGAAAACACATTAAATCTGTATTTGACTTGTACAGAACTTTTATCTAGATCCTTATACTGGAAGCTGTGTGAGCTTCAAGGACTGGTTCCACAAGAGATTCCATCGTAATGTTAAGATCCATCCCTAAAGATCTGGAACAGCCTCTGGTCATAAATCCACAAGAAATAATGACAAGGAAAATCTCAGGCGTTTTTAGTCACAGACAACGGTTACATCCACTTTCGGCTGTGCAGAAGGGTCAACAAACAGATGCAGAGCCCAGAATACAGGACGACCCTCAGGTTAGCGCCCTCTAGAGCTCAACGCACGTCTATGCCCAAGGCCAGCCATGTTTCTCCAAACAGCGGCATACCTTTCTCCTTCAGCTCGTGAGGCCGGTCCCACGTGGACTCCAGGGTGCGGTTGTTGTAGTAATAGGCCTTCCCGTCAGTGGTCTTGTACTCTGACCACTCCGGGAGGGGCGGGCCACCAGCGAGGGGTGCTGGCGTAGCCGGGATGGCAAGCTGCGGGTGCATCATGGGAACTAGGGGAGGGGCCATGCTAGGGAGCATACCTGAAAAAAACGAGGCAAACAAACTCATGCACGCCATTGACTTCCAGCAGCCTATAAGCCACACCCTGCTCCAAGACCCCATACAGGGGATAAAGACCCCAGTTTTCATAAGATCAGGGTCAAGGTCTGATTGTCTTCAACTCTATACCAGCTCAAATTGGTTTGTCTGTAAAAGTTTGGCATTAAAAATAAACACTATTTTGACCAGACATCAATGACCCGAGTACTTAGACCCAGGCATGACCATTAAGCGTCAATTTCTCTTATTAAATAATGCAAAGCTCCATTTTTAGTCAGTCATTAACTCTGAGCCGGAGATGTAAACTCTCAGGGAACGGCACAAATTTCAAGAAACCGTATGGTTCAGTTATGTCAGGTTGTCTTCCGAAAAAAAACGTAACAAAGGAAGGTGTGACAGCAAGGTAACACCACACTGAACACGACGTTGACAAAGAACAGGATTAACATCATTACTGAAACGGGGGCGGGGGGAGAGAACAGAAGAAATGAAAGAGCACTAAGTGCTGTGTGAAGCGGGGGTGAGCATTCACTGATGGGAGAAACGATATCGGCTAAGATACAAAATCAGCAAACCTATGTGTTCTGCTTTGAAAATACTGGATGCGTTTATAGGACTGCAATTATGCTCAGAAAAAAAAAGTGTTTCACAGAAACAAAATGACCAGTTTCCCAGCAACTTGGGAATTTATGCTAAACTACTTACATGTAGGGTGGAAATACATCGAAATACATAAGGCAACAGCTAAGGCTGGATTCAGTCTGAAAATTCAATCACTGCTACTGAATCACATTTTAAACTAAGCTGTAATCAGGATATAACACAATGACAAAAAAGGGTTTGAAGCCAAACCGGTAGGCGAAAAATAAAGCATGATTAAAGCATAATATAAAATCTGAAATGTCTTACTGATTCAGAGTTAAAATCTGTTTAAAAAAAAAAAAAGCGTGGTCCCAACACACTAAAAATAAAGCTAAAATCAAATCAAAATCTACAGCGTCTGAGTGTTTGCACATAAAAAAAACAACCATATTTTCACAACATTCACTAACATGCCAACTAACAGAAGGACACTGACTGTAGATGTTTGAGGGAATTACCGTTCTTGTTGGGAGCGATTGTCTTTAAAAAGGGGCTGCTCACTATCTGCATCATTGCTACACCTGCAAGAATGGACAAGCAAGCATATATTGGGTATGGGAGGGGAAGTGGAAAGGAATGAAGAAACAAGAAAATAAAAACAACCAATCAAAAGCCAAGTATAAAATACATTTGCATTAACCCCGCCTCCCAGACTGCGTGCAAGTGGTTTGGCCACGGAGATGCAAAACAGACAAAACATACTCATCATCAAAAAGAATCCTGACAGATTCGCCTGAACATTTCACCTCTTCACTTGAATTTCAAAAGGAACAAAAAAAAAAAATTATTAAAAAATTACAGCACATGACTTAAAAAAAGACTTGATTAATCAAACTTTCAAATCTAAATCACTTTAATTACCAGTCTGATCTCATCATTTTCAGAAGTTAAATGAAGAACTGAGCAATTTCTCATCTCGGGTAACCAGCGGCAATGAACGACTGAAAAGAGACAAGGCTGCCCCCTACAGGTCACTCATGCCGCATTCCCTACTGTGACTTTTTGAATCGGGTAAATACACCTAGGAAGGCACAGAAATAAGAGGCAAATTCTTAATAATGACCAGTAATAAGGACTAAACAGTGAATGGGGGGAAAAAAACAGGGGATATAAAATGGAGAACAAAGACAAGTGGAGAAAACAGATGACGTGGAGAAGGGGACGCCGGGGACGACGGCCAAGAGGGCGGACTCACCGGGGAGAGGGATGTGCATGCTGGGTAGAGGCACCCGAAAAGGAGGCACCACGACGGGGGGGAACGTGGGGATAGAGGGGGCAGGCTGGGCCACACTGTGCGGCAGCGCAGCCGGCAGGCTCTGCGGCAGCAGCTGCGGCATCGTCTGAGCGGGAGCCGCGCTGGCCGTCACCGTGGAGACGCTAACCACGGCAACCGGGTTCACCCCGACGGAGGATGGCGCCGTCGCCACGGGGGGCAACTCTGGGGCGGCTGCAGGACGGGAGAAAGAGAAGAGAAAAGAAAAGGAAAAAAGCGATGGAAACCCAGTGACATCACGGGGAACAGGCGCGGCCGGACCCTCACTCCCACGATGCAACAGCGCTCCACGCATCAGCAGGATTCCGAACGCAAATGTACAGCCGCAGCTATTACTTTTACAGAGATTCCTACCGCATTTATTTATGTCTCAGGGTTTTGGAGTAACCCACTGAGAGTATTTCAGTATCTAAAATCAATGAAATAAAAATGAAATTAAAATGTTCCATTTGCACAAAAACAAGTGCAAATACACTGGAATACTTCTTTCCACATATCCCATCACGCTCTCATTTAAGACATACAAATCTCAGAAGATTGGGCTCTGAGTGCAGGGTGGGCCGTTCATCCAGCACCCCCAGAGCACTTATAAGGGGTTACTGGTCTTACTCAAGGTTCAGACGGACGCGCGACTATTCTGCCAAGGCCTAAACCGGTGTTCCTCCACTCACAGGCACAGAGGTCTAACGTGTGTCGCATGTCACCCCTCAGCTATTAATGTCACTTGCTAGATTAAAAAAAGCAGAGGGCGGACATATTTAAACCACATCATCATTTGCCGGCGACGACGACGACCGAGAGACAGAAAGCGCGTAAAGCTAAAGTAAATCTACGCGATGTATATAAACCGGAAAGCCACAGAATCGGCCGACTCCCGGTACGGGGACGGAACCTACCGGTGATGGGCTGAGCGCCGGCTGGGGTGGGGCTGGTGGCGAGGGGGGCGGAGGGAGCCTGGGCGGAGGCAGAGATGGGGGCGGGGGCGGCGGCCGCCACCGGGTGGCTGGGGGTGGCGCCGGAGGGCGCGGCCGTCTGTGGCGGCACCATCAGGGCACTCAGCTCCGACTGCTGGATCACCTTCACTCCCTCCGGCTTGTTCCAAGCCGACTCGCGCGTACGCGCATTGTAGTAATACGCCTGGAAGGGGTCACATGACCAGCAGGGATAAATGTGGGCCACTGTAGTGCACGGGCGACATCACCCATCTGACCCAAGACCTCAGAAAAGCTAATGCGCAGCTGCATCACTACCGCCCGATAAAGACGCTGCTGTCTTAATACTGTACCTTTCCTTCTGGTGTCTTGTTCTCCACCCAGATCTCCTCAGCAGGGGGTAGTGCCGGGGTTCCAGGAGCCGGCACGGGAGGCATCCCCGGTGGAAACATCATCCCAGGGGGCGGAGGCAAGTTACCCATTGGCGGAGGCATGAAGGGCGGTCTCTGGAGAAAACGGTCGACCAATGACACCCAATTCAGATCCACGTCTGAGAAAACGTGCAATCTTCAGGCGACAAACCGATATCATTAACCAGTATGCTACCCACTGATTATACACAAAGAATTTCATACCTGCAAGTGTGGAGGTCCAAGCGGTGGGGGCACACCTCCAGGAGGGGGTATTGGCGGCATACTAGGGTCAAAGGGCAGTCGCCCAAAAGGAGGACGTGGTGGCGGAGGGGGTCCCCTCATCAAGCCGAATGGTGGAGGTGGAGGTCTAAGCAACGGGGGAGGGCCACGCATAACTGCGCTGGGTGGCGGAGCTGGACCACGGAAATGCGGCTGCGCCATCCTGAGCAAGCGGAGAGGCTTGTGTGAGCACGCCGATTAAGGAAGGACAGGCTGACTGTACAATGCCGTCCTCGGAGGCAGATCGCGTACTGCAAACAGCTTTCACCACACCAATAACACAACAATAGATGAGGGAAAACGAGACGTTTAACATTTTACATTCACGTTTTCGGGAATCCGCGTTTTTCATAGCATGTAATCTGTCTGCATCACAAAATCTGACTTTGCGCATGTGAACATTTCAAAACAGAAATCCTTATGTGAAACGACACTTTCGTTACGATCCCTTTAATGTACGGGGTGGTGGAGCATGCTGACACACATGACTCGTACTGATAATTTCACAGTTAAGTTAAACGACGACAACGAGTCAGATAACCACCAGTTCCATGTCTGCAAACAAACTTTGTAAGACGGTGGCCCAAGTAGTATGACGATGCTGTCTAGCCAGTTAACGCCTTCGCGTGTAGGTAAGGCAGGAAACTAGCTGGCCAGGAACGCCTCCTAGTTACTGCAGGAATCGGGCAATAATAGCCGGAGGAGGCCGCAGATTCATAACTAACCAGAAGAAAGCACCAAACGATGGCCTGCCATTCATTCGCTTCAGCACAGGCCAAAGCAGCTCTCGACATGTAACAGAACCGCATGCTTTCACTTATTGTTGTAACTTAATACATGCTGACCCACGTAAAACAAAGATACATGCAACATTTCTTACACACAAGGCTGATGTTGGACTAGCTACGTGGCTAGCAAGCGAACAATTTGCAAACAAGCTGTACGTATGGAAGCGGCCGTGTTACCAACTAGCTACGATGCTAGCTACCCACAGGTGTCGTATGAAGCGAATACAATAACGAAATTATTATCTAAATGGCAGCCGTATACCACAACAGAAATGAAATATCGGTCTACTGCTTGAGTGACTCATTAGACAGTGCCTTACTGGTCGTCGTGGAAATCAATACCGTCTCCCTCCCCGTGCTCCGCCATTACAGAAAACTGAGAATAACAATTGACCTTCCGGCGAACCGTTTACGTTTCCCCATGGACGAATCCTATTGGCTAAATTCTATGTCAATCAAAGAGCGACATCCTACTGGTACGATTACAAACGTAACAATTAAATGCTGACTGTAAATAGCCGTACTTGATTTTTTTTCTTTTCTCTTCTAATGCCAGAAAAATCTGAATAACATAGCTTTATATGTGTAAATGAGATCCCTGTAGATAATATATTGATGAACATCCATCACCTACGATTCGCAATTGAATGTTTTAGTGGGTACGAACGTAACACAACCATGCGTTCGCTGCAATAACTCGATTCCATATCAGCTGTGACTCCTTGTTTTATGTTCATTGATGGATTTCTCATTAAAAATAGTTTCCTATGTGTAGGTGACATATTTCTTTGTGTTAATGTGTTTTTTTTTTATCTAGATTTGCCTTCCATCTCCATGTTAAAGCCTTTATTGCATTTTTAAGAATTCAGTAAATTGAGTACAGTCTAGCACACAATCATATTTTCATGAAGCAGTTTATTATTTTAACTCTCCTTCACAGTGAGTAATTACATCCCAGTTGTAATTCTGGCAACTGACCTTCAACACATTTCTTTCGTTGTATTTTATTACAAGAAACACGGTAAATCATAACACTGTAAACTCGACCTCCGTGTCATCATCAGTGACATTAATCACCTGCAAAGAGTCATCTGGGGAGGAAGAGTTTACATCGCTACCCATGACAGACTCATTAACATTAAGTGGAGCTAAAGGTAGGAATCCTGAGGTGGGGACACCTTGACTGTTGCTGGCCACATTACTCTCTGCATATTCCCGGGTCAGAGGGTTGACCACTGGGATAGTGTATTCCGGGTATCCATACACATTGTAGGGGTAATAGAATGAGCTGAAAACAAAGGTAGATTTGAGAAAAAACAGCAAGATTGTAATTAATATATCATGTTAAAATAGCGTATACCTATTGCACATAACAAAGACACTAGGTGAATTTATCTCTTGGGCTCACTTAGCAAACTGCTTAGACCAAAGTTAATTGCTTCTCCTAACAGAAGTTTTGACATTATGCTTGTTACAGTTGCCTTCATATTGTTTACAAATGCTTACCCTCCAGCGTAGAACTGTGGAGCAGCCATGAACAGAGGTGTAGGGAACGGTAAGCCAGCAGGGGAAACAATTTTTGATGAGTGTGGCATTATAGGGTATATATGAGGATTGATTCTGTAAAGACCACGCCACTGCAGACCACTGGAAGAAGGCTGCATGCTTATATAAGACAAATCTCTGTACAGCTGCAGGGAAGGACTGCTAAGAGGCTGACTGTTAGCTTTTTTATGAACTTGCTCATGTGTTGTCTGCCCTGCCACCTGAGAGTATGACAGGGCCTCAGATATGTCCATGTAACAACTGGCCTCAGTCTGTGCAGGCTGCTTAGTACGGAATGTTGAAGGCAGGTCTCTACTGTAAAATAAGACAGTGGCTGACTTGCTGGTCTGTGCGTTATTAGAATCCTGAAGGTTAAAATTCTTGCTATGTCCTAAAAGAAACAAATCTGTTATTAAAATCCCGACAAATCCCACATATCCATTGAGGTAAACCTTTCTTTTTGCTTTAAGGAAAGTAGGTAATAATAATTTGCACTTTAAATGTTTTTTTTCTGCTAGCTTTTAATGTGCTGCAACCAATGATTTTTTATATGTCATATTATATACAATTTTGTGATTAATCAGCTAATTCTCTTTTAATGAGAAATAAATTAAAATAATGGCACAATTCACTTGAACCTGAATGTTCACAACACATTTATTTTTCCTTAAAAATTTGCGTAAGTATCAACTATAGTTAATCGGGGCTATACAGATTTAAAAAATGTTTGTGCATAAAGTACTGCTGTGAAACAGCATCCCCGCATGACAAATGCTGCACGCATTACTTTTTTGGAGTAAAAAAAGGCCCACACTTTTGATATTTTTTGTCTTTGGATATACAGTGTATTGCATTCTGTTAGATATTAGAGAGAAATATGTGTTAAATAACTATATGAAAATAACAAAATTCCATAAATAACAAGTCTAAAGTAAACATTGATAGGTTTTCATAATCAGTGTCATTGACTAGTTTCCCTGTCATTTTGAAATGAAATTGTATAATTTCTGTGCCCTGTAATGGGCTAGTGCCCTATCTGGGGTTGTTCCTGCCTCATGCCCATAGCCTCCGGGATTAGCTCCCGACCTCCTGTGACCTTGAATAGGATACGCAGTTACTTTGTACCACGATCTGGTAATGATTCTACTATTCTACAGAATATTCAGATTTGTTTGATTGTATATTTTCTGGTACAACTACATAGTTTTAAATTGCAAGCTTAATAAATATACATCAAACTAAGTTTAATTTACCAGTCAGGCTATAAAATAGTAAATAATATACTCAACACAAGGGGCGGTAACTAAATTGCCCATAGGTGTGCATGTGTAAGTGAATGGTGTGTGAGTGTGCCCTGCGATGGGCTGGCCCCCCGTCCTGGGTTGTTCCCTGCCTCATGCCCGTAGCTTCTGGGATAGGCTCCGGACCCCCCACGACCCAGTAGGATGGGCGGTTTGGAAAATGGATGGATGGATGGATACTGAACACATCTGATATATTACACTCTGCATGTTTAACACATATAAGAAGCTTACCTTTAGTAAAACTGTTTTCTGCAGTTGAGTTTTTGCTGGTTGAAGCAGTGGGAAATGGAGAATAGCATGCAGACCCTGACCTACATGCTACAGATGAATCTTTGGGATCTTGGGAATTACTGGAAGCTGTTGACATAGTCCTACCAGGAAAGTAGATGTTTCTCTCTCCAGGCCTTGGCTGATAAGTCAAATCTTTAAAGATGTGAACATAGCAAAAAAAAAAAAAAAACAACACACAGCTGAACTGAGTTATTAAAATACATACGTACATACTACATTTCCCGATTAGGAATTCAGCTTTTTAGAAGTGTATCCTAATTTGTTTGCAACACATTGGGGGAATATAGTCATATCCAATACAAAATATCAACAGCTTATAATTGACCATAAATTGTAAATGTCAATATTTACAAAACAGCTTTGTTTTTTCCATTTCACAGTAAGATTAATTCTCTTTAAAAATCCATGGTGAACTTGATAATGTAGATTTAAAATAAGTTGACAGCCATAGAAGGGGGCTGAATTTAGTTACTCCGTTCATTACCAGGGACCTCTTGTCTGTACTGCTCTTTTATCTTCCAAGCCTCCTCATAAAAAGGTATCTTCTCCTCCTTGGACATCTTGCTCCACTTCAGTCCGAGCAGCACACTGACTTCTGTGTTGTTGGCGTTTGGGTTGACCTTGGCCAGCTCGCGTCTGTGACTTCTTGCCCACACCATAAAAGCATTCATGGGCTTTTTAATTTTTTCATTTCTGTCTTTACTCCGAGGCATTTCCGAAAATCCTTTTGAGAAAATAAAACTAGTAATTAAAAAGAGAAGAAATTCTCATACAGACAATGCAAGAAAACATAGCGTGTTGGGCAGGTTACTCATGAAATAAATCCATTACAGAATGTAAAGTTCAGGTCCAGAAGGAACAAATCCAGACCGAAATTTTTGTTTCAGCCAATCTGCTAAGCACTCTGTGAGTGTGACTCTTTATGGTCAAGATAAGATAAGATAGTACTTTATTGATCCCACAGTGGGGAAATTTGTGCGTTACCACAGCTCAATACAGATAGTA
>JABFEA020000052.1:5146206-5159278 GCA_019775915.2 Cyphomyrus plagiostoma
GCAGATTACCTCATGATATGGGAAGGAAGCGGGAGGGAAACGTATACTTTTGTCTTGGAATGGTCCAAAACCCAATTTATGGTAGACAGGAAAATCCTCTTCTTTTACTAGCGGGAAAATATATTGTCACTGAAAATGCGACAGGCGAGGAACACAGCACGCAGACCGAGCGCACACATACACTGCCTCTGTTGCAGGCATATATATATATACCTACGAAAAGCCCGCGAATTCCCTACTAAGAGAACTATGGTAACCAGCCACCAACCACATTTTTGGCACTGTCGAAATTCTTAAAGGACCCTAACTTCCAAATAAATAAATCAAAGAAACCTAAGTTCAACTGGGCTACAAGTACAGAATATGCATTTTTACACAAAAGAAACTGGACACCAAGAAAACCCACAATGCATTTCAGCAGTTACATAATAAACAAATACAACCAGCTTCTTTTTTCTTCTCCTACTTGATGATGATGATGATGATGAAAAACCCTTTATTGCTGTTGCAATACACCATGTCACTAGACACAAGTACCAGTGAAAAGCAGGCCATCAACCCGACCATACATATACAAACATCACATTATAGGGGGTAGACAGGTCAGGAAGACAGGGGATATAGGAAAAAAAACAAGGAAAGAGGGGGAGAATAAAAAAACAGCCCCCAGACTGTACTCCAGTAGGGAGTATAATGTAGGAACTGAAAAAAAACACCCCAGCAACATCTCATATCTATATGGACCCAGACTAACAGACCCAGACTAACAGCATAACAGCAAGAACATGACAGTGAGGATACTGACAGTCATATCTATATGGACCCAGACTAACAGACCCAGACTAACAGCATAACAGCAGGAACATGACAGTGAGGATCCTGACACTCATATCTATATGGACCCAGACTAACAGCAGGAACATGACAGTGAGGATACTGACACTCATATATCAAGTGTGTTGACAGCATAATGCAAACTTATAAAGGCCTGTCTAACATGTACGAATGGACTTGACACAGAGTGATCGGCCTGTCTGACGGGTGACAGATCGCAACGGTGAAAATCCCCAGACACGCGTCTGCGGCAGACGTGCCATTCGACGGGGAGCACCACCCCGACATCTGCAAGTATCCTTATTCATGCGGATCCTACAGCTGAGGGGGGGAAGGATCAATGACGGTTTATTTGTCATCTGTCCACAGGATGCAGCTTCAAGACCATCAGAGGCCAGCGGTGGGGTGCCAGTGGCCACGGTCCAGTGCATTGGCAGTGGACCTGCAGTGTCAGTAACCGACAGGGTAGAATGGGAACCGGACCACAGTGCTGCAGTGCTCTGCAGGCCGGCAGAGACATTAAAAAGGAGAAATGATGCAGGCAGTGGCTTGAACACCTGCTATAAAGGCAGCGAGCTTTTCCTTTTTCTTCACCCCCTGGTAGATTTCTGCTCAGCCCAAATGGGGCCACTATCCAGTGGAATCCAAAATCACCAAGCCCATATATGTATGCACAGGAAGTATGTGTGTGCGTGTGTGTCAAGAATATATTACATTGTAGGGACAAACGTGATAAAAACCTGTTATTTTAACCTTATGGGAACCATTTTTCGGTCCCAAAAACGGGAAACATATAAAAAATCTGCAGCTGCAATCAAAAATGCCCCAAAATTTTGTATTTGTTTGGTTACTTATGGTTAAGGTTAGGGCTGGGTAGGGGTTAAGGTTGTCATTGCTGCAATTAGAGTTATGTCCAGAGAAATTAATAGACAGTCCCCACAAAGACCTGCAGCCCATTATAACAGACGAAGAGGTGGGTAATGGGGGAAAAAAATTACGAAGCTGTGAGATTCTTTTCTGGTACCAACCGACTGAAGTGAACAGATTTCTGTGGGATGCCAACACCGAATTTTATCCAAAGAAACACACTTATCACACGACACATGTATAACATTTACACCAGTAATGAATATTCAATCTCTGACCCTTCAGTCACAAAAAAAAAAACAAAAAAATGAGAAATGAGAGTCATGTAGCTAAGCAAACTGGCACAATTTAACCAAATCAAGCAAAGCTCCAGTGCCAGACTATTGCGTTACTTTAGACTCTGTGGTTACAACTGGTCGAGCACCATCAAAAAGCCTATTTAATGAAAGGTTAAGGTTCACGTTACTAGCAGACAATACATCTGCTCTCATTCCCTGCTGATTTTTGTTTTTCTTTTTACAAAAAAAATGGCTCATTTAATCCCATTATTTAACCCCATATTAGCACTACAGCCGGCACATGACGAAAAGAATGGAAATGGAAAGTAAAGGGAACAGATCTTGTTTGAGCAAGTTGGAATAAAATCCGTACTAAGACAGGTATCTGCCCTGTAATTACAAAACACTGTGGAGACGATCTCAATCGATTTAAAGTTACAAACAGTCATATACTAAGAGGTTAAAAGACCTGTTGACAAATTCCTCTGACACTGCACCTCCAATTTACGAATTAAAAAACGGACACAGAAATGCTAATAGACAAAACACTGACGTAGACTGCCTGGGATGCCTTAACCTCCAAATCAGTCAGAGACCCTGTTATTGAGACACTACACCCCCAAATCTGAGTTCACAGCACAGACTACATACTGCCCAGCTGTCAGGGCTAGTAAACGAACAGGCTCACTGATTTTAACTATTACTGACATTCGCCAACTCCTTGCCCTGGCCACATGACCACCTCCGTTACTGCTGTCGAGATTAATGTAGATGTTCAGCTTTCAGTGGATTTGTTATCAGTAAACTGTCAAGAATCTATGGCACAGATGCTGTAAAAAATTACAAAGGAGTTGGGGAAAAAAATACATAAAATGTAATGAAGGTTGACAGGAAATATGGATGAAATACATCAAATGTAATGAAAGTTGGCAGCAAATATGCGAAATGAAAATGAAGTGATGCATTATTTGCACAAGCATGAGTACAGGTAGAATGGAACACTTATTTTCGCATATTCTGTCCTTTGAGACACACAAAGATACTCATATACATACAGGTTAGAGTGAAACGTGGGGTCTGAGTACAGAGTCAGGGCATTGGGGGGGGGGTTGTTCTTGGGCCTAATATGCAACAATGGTGACAATACCAAGCATTCATTTATAGTACATTAGTTAACGCAGCCGTTAATAAGTTGCATAAAGGTAACTTAGTTTAAAATAACTACTTTTTTACGGAGTTCACTGAATACAATGCATCACGTGCAAAAAAAAATCGTTTCTGATACTGAACATCAGCCACGCATCTGTTCACCATGCTGTCACCCGCCACCCTGCCTTGGTTATTCCAAGAGAGAACTTATGAATTGCTACTGGTGGTGCAATTATATCCTTCCGAATCAATCATTAGTTTTTGATGAAGGACTCATTAATAAATGTTATTGATCATAAGCCAAAGCGTATCAAATTACAGGACAAAGTAAGAATCCGGCATATCAGTTTACATGTCCTTAAAGTAATGTATCGGCAATTAAAGGTCGCATTTGTGCTGTTTCCGGATTTTCACCGTTATGTTTTTGACAGACGTCAGTTCTAACTCTTTCATAGGCATATGGTACGGCAGGTATAACGTGTTCCAGTACTTGCATTCATTGTTCTTGCGGAAGACAGAGCAGGTCATATCCAGGTAATGGATCTCCCATCACAAGAGATGGCGCCATTGTAACGCCATATAAGTAACAATAAAGTCTAACGGTGTCTCCATAACGATTGTCACTTATTTAGCACGTCGTTGCTCACAAACCATTGCGCTTACCATGCATGCCACCTATATAGCCGTAAATGTATTTTGCATTCACGTCATAGAGTAACGCTATAATCAATATATAAATTGTTTATATTTATTTCAAGACGAAAACACTGATGTGTTACACAGACTGTGGTCTCGTAGGCTAGGTTATCATGGATGTCTTTTGTTATATCAAGCTAAATGCACTATAAGCAGAGCAATACATGACACTACAAAAGCACCGTGTTCCAGTTGCATACATTTCTTAAAAACGGATAGGAAATACACACACCACGGAGAAACGGTGCCAGGTACAAAGCGCAGGAAGAAGCAGGGGGGTCGTTTTAGGTGTGTGGGATAGAATGGGGAGCGATCAGAGTAGAGGCGACGGGTGTAAATAGGGCAGTTACAGGCGTATATAGCAGTCACAGTCCGCTTGGTACTCGGGACAGGCGGCCATTATAGGCGCGGATCAGCTGAGTCCGTGGCGTGACGTCACCGGGAGGCTCGCGACTCTCGGCAAAACAGGTAGAGCCAGCGGCCTCCCGGGAGCGGCGAAAAGCTAGCGGTACTTACGCCTTGTCCACGAGCTCCCTCACTTTCCACATGTTTGACAATCCCTGCGCTCCGACTGGGCCTTCCCGTCTTCACAACGCACCGTCCGGTCCGTTCCAATCCAATGATGGACTCGAAATTCCCGTCACCGACACCGAAAATCCCGGCTCCCTTCCACTCCCCCGTTATCTCGTAAGCAGCATTGGCAAGGGTTACTACGGAGACGTCCTTGAAACGTCATCGACGCGCAGAGAGGCGCGGGATTCGTGTGCACCTTTGACGCCTGCAAAGCATTATGGGAACCGTAGTTCATTTGACATACCAAGCATCTTCTGGATGATATTCGACGTTTTCTAACTATGTTTATGGAAACACAACTTAAACAGTTCTAAAACTCATCCATAACTTATACAGCGTTCTCTCTGTAAATAATTTTTTCCTGTCTTGCCTTTGAACAATTTTGTATTTCTGTTTTTTCATAAACTGATTTTAGAAACAATTAGCTCTTTGTTTGTAAAACAGAATATGAGATGATCCAGTCATTATCCAATCATTAATGATCTCTTCTGTCAGTGTGGAGGTTTCAGCAGAAGGCAGTCTGCAACATGCTCCTGTACTGAAGACTCCTAGGATCGATACATTGTCCCCTCCATAGTAGACCACCGCATACCCACTAGTTAGTCACGTGTCAGTTCTTCAGAACCTGCCATAACAAGGGTTACATAGATGAAATCCATTGTGGATTTCCTTTCCAGTTGTCGAACTTCCACATGCCTCTTCTGGCGCCATTGTGCTGCTGTCCACCAGGGGGCAGCCCACAGTGAGGTCTGAACTTCAATTTCCTGCAGAGAGGTTTTCTTACAAGTGTTATATCTCTGTCAAACGAAGTGAAATATTACAGCTTTAAACTGGAATATTGTGTAAAGGACATTGTGGTCTTGATCATACACTTTTCCCCCCAACTCAAACAAAACGAATCTGTACGGCTTCCACAGTAGTTCGTATGCTGTATAGCATGGGGATTATCCCAGAATGCACAGGGCATAAGACAGTGAACACCCTGGACTGGATACTGACTCAGCTAACTGTAACCCTGTTCTGTAAGTAAGTGTGGATGGATGGATAGATGTATTCATGCATGGATGTAAATTATGGAGAGGTGGCGGGGGGGTTGTAACGCCTCCTAAAATCAAAAACTTCTAATACAACTCCGCCCCAAAGATCATGTCTCCCTCTAATTTGGTGTTCACCTCAACCCCCCAATGTTCAAACTAAAGTTACACCCTTGGGTGGATAAATGAACGGATGAAAACTTTTTAATTTCAGTAAAATGGCATTATATAAACCATAGTCTCAAGTGCCTCGGTTGTATGCTTATATATGTTCTGATATTTTTAAACCATAGTAATTAAGACAGACATTTACTTTTCTGTGTTCAACTTTAAAGGTTGATGTTGTATCAAATGACATTTAAATCTATACATTCCTACTGACATTCTGGGTCTATTTATAGTATTAGAAACAAAAGCATTTTATGTTTAGCACGAGAATATATGAGCAACAACAGACAGATGCGTCTGTCAAAAAATAAATAAAGTATAATAATGAAAACAGGTGTTAAGCCCAGGAATGCATAATGAGCTGCTGCCTTGCCGGGTCTCGCCTTGCCATATTAACTTGAAAGGAGGTGGCTCTCATCAAGCACAGTGAAAACCCGGCTCGTGACTGTCAGATGGGGCGCGTTCTGTGTACTGCCAAGTGCGGCTCTCGTGTGTATTAGCCTGCGCGGAAAAGAGAGGGTGCTGTCGGATTAATGCTGACATAATTACGCGCACTTTCTTAGGCGATTGTAAAGGCAGGTAGAATTGAGTTGTGAAAATGAAAGCTGTGGTTATTCTGCTAAAATCACAAAATAGCTGCCATGAAATATTCACCCCGTCGTTGCGTTTGTGCACGTTTATTGTATTTGGTATTCATGTTTTCACTGCTATCTGGCGTGTTCTTAAAAATGTGCATTTTCACAGAATAACAGGCATAATTTATATCCCTTACAGGCACTGTTTCTAAACATTCTACCGGGGTTCTTGCATCGTTTTATGTCACACAAATCACCATATAACACGGCGAACGAAAGGCAACCCAATTTACACTACTTGCAAAAAGGAATGATTTAGGAGAGAATGGCGAAGATCTCTGCTGAGGACACCACGTTATAAGCCATGACAAAAGGTGAAACCTTAACCACATCACCAGTAGGCCTATGCAAAGACTCTACCCAGGCATTTTGGACAGTTAGCCTAGAATATTATGATTTAACAGCAGCATAAAATACTTTATACATACGCGCCTTTCGTATTAATGCATTACTTACAGCCACTTTACGTTTCAGTTTTAAATTTAATTTTAAAGAGGGATCTTCTGTTGTAAATCTTATTCTATCAACAGAAATACCGCAAACTCTAGCTTTTGGGGTAGCGTTTGTTTTTTTTTCCCGCCGTTGACTTTCGGTTTTCAGACTGTGCGAAGTTTTATGCTTATAAGTAAGAATGTCATGACAGCCATGCAGTGAAAGTACACAAAAAAGCAGCGTGTGCATAAATAACAGCGGTTAACTACTCAGCCTTTCTGTGGCTCCAGCCTTAAAGTTAACCGTAGACTTTCCCTGCAAATACACCCAGAGAGCCGCAGTCTGTCACCCCGATTCAGTCACGCCTGTCTCAACACGGACAGGAGACATCAGGGCAGGACATGGAGGGGGACTTCCGGGTGTCACATCTGATCCCATGTCCATTTCTCAGCCGAAATGTTTCCCCGTCTGCGCTTGCGGAGTACAGGTGGGGGTCTCGGGGGGCGACGGAGGGTGAAAATGCGGAGTCCATAAGGGCTGGACGGCCTTTCCCATGGGGATCGCGAAATCACAGGAAAAACAAGAGGGTTATACGCCTCTGCAAAAGCACACATTGAAAAAAAAAAACGGTAAAATGACTGAAAGCAACGGTGGGGAGGAAAGGCAACTGTCATAAAAAAGGTGACATGACAAGAGACAGCACTTAACATCCTGAAAAGCACAGCAGCCAAGGGAGACACCCCAATTACTATTGCACTTCAAGGGGACCCGCTATGGATACGGTCTTTTTTTGAGAGGGGAGATCTAGTAAGAGGAGTACATTTAGTTGTCATGTCCTTCAGAAACGATCTGGCTTTTTAACAGTGAGGAGCAGCAGTGATTGGCACGCGCTCTTCCACAGAGCCCCCCGGAGCTTATGAAGTGTGCCGCGCTTCGTCAGCGAAAGGCTACGGGAGCGGGTCCTCCTCCTGCTTCCCGCAGCCCCCATTACTGTTTAATATAAACAGAGATCAACTTAGGGCTCTGCTAAAAATACATTTTACGTGACCTGTGAAAATGCTTAGTTTTATCTGATAGATCAGGAGTGGGCGATCTTATCCGCAAAAGGCCAGTGTGAATGCAGGTGTTTGGGATAACCTTTAGGTCTGCTGTACAAACCTTGCACTTCAGCCAATCAGTCCTCTAATTAGGGAGTTGCAGCGAAAGCCCGTATACACAGCGTCCCTCTCTGGATAAGATTGTCCACCCCTGGGATAAATAGTCCACTTTGTGTCTGTGCTAAGTTTTAAGGTGGGGTGGTTGGATTCAAGAGAGGGATTTGAAATCATTGACATGAATCAAGATGTCTTCGGGGGGTGGGCACTACTGTACCTGCTGAAACATTGACATTTAAAACTTCCAGGCTTGAAAAATCAGAATCACAAAAATTCCTCATCCATCAAACATCAACTTCATATTTTATGGAAATGCCAATGTAATGTAATGGGCTTTATGTATTTTGAGCTGTTATTCAATATTGTTTTTGCGGCTCTTCTTGTATTACGAAACTGCTTAAGTACAGCTTCGTGAATCTCATTGGAGGTCGGTGAAATTAAGATTCAACAGGGGGCGCTGTGCATCTGTATAACTGGATAAACAAGTGAAAGCGAAGCGCAATGAAAATAAACCTAACGGGAGTCATTTACCAATTGGGCCACCTTCCAGTCCGCCGCAATTTTTTTTACCCAGAAAACCGAGCAAATGTTGTTTTTTAAACAAAGGGTGAATTTAATGAATTGGCTGGGGTTTGGTACTGGGCCTGTCCGTCTGCATGTACTGCTGTAATGTTTTTTTCCTGATCCAGCCAGACCAGTGCGCATCTCCCGCTCCGGCTGGAACGAAAGTTTATTGAACTTCTCCTGTAACACCAGGGCGTTTTGCTTGAATCGTAAAAAAATAATAATAGACAAGAAAAAAAACGAACAATGACTTGTCAAGCACACTAGGGCCGTGTGATGTATGACATGCGCGAAGTTCGCTGGCAAATGCCGCGAGTCACTGTGGCCTGCGCGTCAGCCAAAAACAACATCCCTGCATGTAAAACCACTGGGGGAAAAGCGAGATATCCTTGGCCAGTCCTGCAATTACAATCCCATGAAAAAATTTGTGGGGTTGGAACAGCGTCGCAGTAAAATTAGACCTAATAATTTAGACAAAAACACTGTATCTAATAGCATTGTTAAAAACTGTTTCACAGCATTTGGGAAAATTGGAAGCACATGTCAGGAAACGAATTGCAGTTCATTTAGAAGTAGCGTTAACTTAATGTATTCATCCTTTTTTTCTTTGTTATTCTGTACCAAGGGGGGGGAGGGGCATTTTAACCTGTGGTGATCTGGCTTGTGAACGGTCACTTGAGCAACACTTGCACTATTCGCCACCGTGGAAAATGACCTGGAATCTGGAGCTTTTGTGGACAGGCGGTTGGTGTCTGGTGACCTGCACCGGTTACCTGCTGGTTACTGGCTACCCTGAGCCTCGGCCCGGAGACGTTCGAGGCACCATCAGCATGAATGTGAAGGCTTTGTGGAGTCTGACACCTGTCGTCGAACATTTTTATGTGAAATGCACTTGTGGGGCATTTTAAATCATTTTTCACACTTTCATGCTGAGATCATGAAGGCGTGAGGCCCCCCCTGCCCCATCTGCTCCTCACTTTAGTGCCCTGTACATCACAGACGTATAAGCTGTGTAAGGATGGAAGGGTGGATCATGCTGTGATGTAAGAGACGTCACCCAAAGCCTCGGAGCTTCAATGCCGTCTCATGGACACTCGGCCCGTCCCGCTTATCTCATCTTGAGCTCAGTACTTGCTCAGGGGCTCATAATTTCAAGCAGTAATTAAGGGGGGGGCATTATTCTTCCATATAAGTAACATGTAGGGTGTGGCTCAGCAGGGTAAAATGCTGTGCTTACGATCAGTAGGTTGCTGGTTCAAATCTTAGGGTCTGCAGAGTGACTCCACTATTGGGCCCTTGAATTGGGCCCTTACCAGCTCCCCCAAAGTCCTCTACGGATGCTGGCTGATGCTCCTCTCTCAGCTGTATGTGAATTTAGTAAGTGTCCGCAACGCGAATAACGAAAGAAAGCACTTACGCACTTTTAGGTAAAAGTGGGCCTCGACGCGCACTGGAGGAGGCTGCGGGCCCCTGACCTCATCCCGGCAGGTTGGCAGTTTGGAGGGAATCCCGTGATGTCATCACCAGGGGAAGGGAACTCCCGTGTGCTGGAACTGTGCGCAGCTTTACGCCACACGCAGCGCTGCGAACGCGATCTTACATGTTTACGTCAGCGGTGAGTCAGAAAGGAGCAGGATGGAGAATTTAGGGGGGGGGGGGCGGCGTCTCACATTCACGCCCTGAAATACACAGCTGAGGGCGAATGGGAAAAGGAGCTAAGCTATTGATTTATTTGTTATCCTCATAGAATATATCACATAGATAGGCGTTTATTTCTGGAAGCACATTGGCTAAGTAGGTTGAGTTTTTTTGCCTCGTATCATATTTACCTGTATTCAGAGGTGTACCTAGAAATTCTGCATTTACCTGGTCGGATGGCATTTACTCCATCTTCTCCCAGGTTTGGCTCTAAATCACATTGGTCCTGTTTGGATGTCAGGATACAGCTTCTCATCAGCATAGAAACTGTTCAATGAAACAAAGGCTGGAAACGAAGAAAGCAGTAAAAGTGAACGAGGACGGCGTGCGACAGTCTTGTGAATATGCGAGTGTTCCTCTGGATTTAATACACTGCCAAATAAAAGGGGGGGGGAATTTATGGGCATTAATGAACAAACCCTCTCGCAACCATTCAAGCAAAAAAAAACAAAAAAGAAACCACACCAATGCTGAAATTGAAATTTCAGAAACAACGCGAGAAGCATGACAGCCAACAATAAGACAACAGGTTCTGCCAAGACCGAAATCTGGAGATGTTTTTTTAATCATCCTAACAAAGAACACAACTATTACCGAAGCTTGTTTGCTCCCATATGGCATTGTGCAATATCGAGCATCCATTACCAGTTGAGCGAATACAATAACATTCTCAGTTCGGTCCAAACGTATAGGATCTCTGGTTTCCTCAGCTCATCCCCTTGGAGGGTGAGACCCAAAATTTGGATCCACCTCCTCATTTCCCAACTTTAAGTCCCACTAATGCTAGTCCAACAGTTATAAGCACCTTGTTATGAAACTAAAGCCCTTGGCTCACAGACATTTCAAATGGGTGGTGAAACACTCTGTACGAAAACATCTGGATGAAATATCGAGGCCTAAGTTCATATCCATTAGACTGTAAAACACTCCTTTACAGCCACTGAGGAGCACGGAAGGTGGAGAGCTATTAGTGGTCAAATCACTGCACCTTTAATTAATCATGGACAACTCGGGCACACGTGACTTTTTAATAAGTATAACGCGGATGACGTTTTTAGGACAGTGCATTTTCTCGACGCGTGAAGAGCATACAAGTGGTATGCAGTTTACGATGGCGCGCAGTTAGAATATTCCGGACCTTTCTTTCAGCGACGTTCCCAACAAGTGTCTCTTTCGCTCCGTCTGGAAATGCTTACCGCCAGCCGTAAAGCATAAAACGCTTCTCAGCCCAGTCGTTCGTAAATGTATCACCGAGGTGTTTCTCGT
This sequence comes from Cyphomyrus plagiostoma, assembly GCA_019775915.2. Lineage (NCBI taxonomy): Eukaryota > Metazoa > Chordata > Actinopteri > Osteoglossiformes > Mormyridae > Cyphomyrus > Cyphomyrus plagiostoma. The sequence goes on from JABFEA020000052.1 coordinate 5,157,555, forward strand.
ATTAGCTAAGCATAACTCACACTGATTCTGACACTTGGCTGTAAATGTTCTATACAACAAATAAGCAAAGTTTAATTCAAAGGCAGTAATGGGGAACAAAAGTCTTCAGTCACCCAAAAACTATTCCTTAAAGTCTTGTTCAAATAATCTTGCGAGCAGCACCGAAGCATGTTTTTTGACTCGTGAGATTTACGTAACAAAACATTGATTTTAGCCGTAATCTGTACTCGTAGCAGACTCACTACATCCTTAGCCATCGACCTGATTCCGAACAATTGGTGTTGAAAACCCAATTCGCCAAAACACTAAGCCCGTTAAGTTTTCAATGACCTGTGACATTTTGACAAGGTAAATTTGACATGTTTTAGACAAGGGGGGGGCAGCAAAACAATACCGGCAACAGATCTTAGTTCAAAAATCTATCCATCCCATTTTCACTCATGGCTTATTCAACGCAGATCCACAGCAAACAGCGACACTGTTTTTGGAAACAGAGGACGCTAGACAATGATGGACGGGAGGCCAGTGCATCACAGGACACGAAAAAAGGACAATTTAGGGGAAATAATTCACCTAAACTTCGGAACTGTGGCAGGAAAGTCTTGCACAAACTGTACCCACTGAGCCACCCATGGTTTCATAATGATATGTTTATAATATATAAATATAAGTATATGCACTGGTATCGCAGGGGGTCAAGCCAACATGTGGGTGCGCAGTTTTTAGGGGCGTGTCGCTTTTCCTGAATACTTTTATTTTCCATGGAAAACAAAACTCTGTATCCCATGCGTCGAATACATTTATATGCGTCGTCATGCATCGTGCATGGCGCATTCCGGACACATGTTAGCACCCTTAGCACGCTTTAGCCTGTAGCGCTGCCGTTTCCAACACGTCGGCGGAAAGTTCCGCCAGGTTCCAAGGCCCCGCGCAGAGGAACTCTCCCAAGTCTTCCCTGCAAAAACGAAAACAGCCCTCTCCCCCCCCCCCCCCGCGCCAAACACGTGCGTGGACATGCTGTCCCTCAAACACTGGGCGACGCGGCGTTGATAGCCAGGGGCAGGCTGGGATACTGGAGGACATTAGTCCTCCACAAGCAGCTGCAGATGTGAGGCATGACCGCTCCAGGGCTCCAGCTGCAGTCTTGTGCTTCTCACCGGCTCCAGATTGTGAAATTGCTTGCGGTTTCCTCCCCTGGTTTTCGCCTGTAGCTCGTTCGCAACGGCCCACCTCCAGTTCAGCTTATTTAACTGCTTGTAAGCCAGCCATTGAAAAAAAAGCCTTTCTGCTTCACGTCAAGGACACGTTGTGAGCGTTCGGTACATGTTGAATATTTCACATCTGTGTTCCTGGGAATGAGTCCTGCTCGACCCCTCTAACCTGACATATTAAGTGCCAGACGTATTAAATATTTGACGTAAGTTGAATATTTACGTATATTCGTTTGATTTATAGTGAATATTTTACATCGACGTCCATGGGAATGTGACCCGCAGCCATTTCACCTTGTGGCTCATAGGAACAGGAAATGCCTGACTGAGGCCCCCCCAGCCAAAAAAAAAAAAGAGGCGGGCAGGTTTCATTTAAAGCAGAACTGAACTTCTACAAAGTCAAGTGGCGAAAAGTGAGCCCCAGTCAGGGTCGTAGCCTGTCTCGGTGAGGCGGGGGCCGGAGTCGGGGGGAGATGGGGACACCTGGTGGCAGAAACGGGCCCCCCCCCCCCC
>JABFEA020000052.1:5163009-5192665 GCA_019775915.2 Cyphomyrus plagiostoma
GCATATATATATTATCTCAATACTAGAACCCTTGAGCGAAACGCAAAGAGAGGGAACAAAGGTTATATATTAAAGAAAATAATCAGGTTTGCATTGATTCGATGAATGGAAAGTGTAATGCTGAGACCCAGGGGTCGGGGTTAGGATATATGATATAAAATCATTTTATGGTTTGTCATTTGAGGCATTCGGCGACAGGAGAGGTGCAGATTTTTCTTATTAGTGACGGTGTGCTGTGATTTGGTGGTGTTTTGGGTCACTGATCATGCACTGAAAGAACGGAATCAAAAGGGACATCAGATGGGCAGGTGCCAGGATAGCACTCCTAGTGGAGGAAAACAGCATTGATGCAAATATTCCAGAATGAATCATATGTTTACCTTGCACTTATTGTAATACCGGTTCAATTTTGTGGAAAAAGGTGTATTTTCTTCTCAGTATGACTGGTCAAGACTGTGGGAAAACACAAGTGTATTTATAAGTGAATACAGAAACAGGATCGCCTTTTGAATTATGCATGTAAAAACACTGGAAATTTTCTGGAAAATGACTATTAAAGAAGACAGTGAAGAGTATACAAATAAATTGATATTTCCTTCAGGAATAATGCACGCAAAGTAGAGCTCCAGATGAAAATGTTGTTAAATTATTCATCTACATCACCAGATGCTCTCTTGTGTGTTCAGCAGAAATTCCACGTAACTTGTGCCATTATCGGGAATCATGCATTTCCTGGAATTTGGTTTTCTGAAAGATTTTAGCCTCTGATATCACCAAAAGGGAAATTATACCTAGAACTGAAAGCACTCAGCAAAATTGCCAAGCTTTTCATGGTCTCAGGGTTGAGAAACAGAAACGAATATGGTACACGTCTTGTGTCCTTGGGAATGATTTGCAAATGACCTCTGTGCTATACTGTGGTATTTGCACAAATCTGTATTAAATGATGGGATCCATCTTCATTCGTTCCCAGACTCTCACCACTTCCCATGAACCATTTCTGCTACGAAGTGGTGAGAAGTGATACGGACAATAGCGGAATTCTCACCGGGAATTTTATCACTGCCAAAATTCCTTACTGTCGCGCACTTATCGAGATCCAAATTGTGCCACATATGAAAATTATAAATGCGGCGGCAAGCGTTGGTAGAATTCTCCATTAAAATACACCCAAGAAAAGTAAATTATTGTATCATATATTAATGCTTAACAAATCATTAAAAGCAGATGTGTTTATAAGTAAATTCTGTTTATTGTGAATTTAAAGTGACACGTGTATCAAATAAAATATAGAACCAGAGAAATTCAAATGGTATAAAATTGCTTAGAAACTTATATTATAGATACATAATTGTCAAACAACGTCCAACAGAATGCTTTTGTAGAAGTCATAAAATGATCCAATCAAAAATAAAACTACATTTTTTAAGCATATTTTTTAAAGCTCTACGGATTTATAAAAATGTCATATAAATACAATATCTATACTGGGGTAACAAGGTAAACTTGGATTTTAATTGGAATTGAGGATTAAATGAAGCCAGCTTTTAACATTAAATCAGGCAGCAAATAGTGAGAGTGGACTGACCCAGAGAACAGTACATTTCCGCTGGGTCCCAGTAACGCAACACATGACAACAATATCTGATTGAAATGAGTGTGGACTGACTGACAGTGACATTCTGGGGACCTTATGGTTCTACCTCACAGGGGGGATTTTAAGTTCTGATCACACACTGAGACATGGTTGTTTAATTTTGGCTAGTTTTCATTGAAGATCCCATATGGGAAGAAGCTTTTTCTTTGCTGAGACCAGAGAAGGTCATGACTGCATAGTATACAGACGGTTTCCTGTTTCTTTGGGAAGTGACACAAAGAGGCCAGAAGAGAGGATTGTTGCTGTGTTTACTGGCCTGCTGGGAAGAGCCACGGTGACCAGCATTGACGCAGAGCTGTGAGGAGGCCGTGAGATTTCTTTCCCTGTGGGGGAGGGGGATTGTTTCATGGGGCGGGGGGATGAAGCACATATCTGTATGCAGTCTTTGAAGGGACAATGGACTGTGTGCCAGCCAATGTACAACTCAAATAGATACAAAATATCCATCATTAAGGCTCAATTAATTCATTATCAAAAAAAAAAAAACAATTGCTGGTAGAGAGATTTAGCCAAAAAAAGTCAAGAAATAGTCAAGAAAGCCTATTTCTAGAATTACATGATGCATTTAGGCCCTGGAAGCCTATATTGCATAATGGCAATGAAACACAGGGCAACTTTTTGAGCAATGCTGTTTGGGCACTTTCCCATTGATACTGGGCCACAAATCTCCATTTTAAAGACTTTGATCAGCAGTGGGCAACATTTCGCGATCATCCAGATCCAGATGAGTTGCCCTTTGTCTCACCCGGTTAATAGTTGCCCGGCAACATTGCTCATAAATTCGCCTCACGTATCATCACCTTACATGTCACAAAGACCAATGATAATGTTCTGTCTCATACTTACACAAAACTAGAGGAGTTTTCCAGTGCTTAGCGGAAACTGACCGGTACCAACGACGACTTGTGCCGTTGAGGTTTTTTTGAGTGACATGAATGCAAAGAGCTCACAGTGCCACCAGCAGGAGACCTTGACTAGCTTCATACCCTGCAAAGCTCTCTGCGATCTCTGCATGGAGGAGCATTCAGAGGCTCTGAGCTGGGTGGAATTCAGTAGGATTTTTTGTTTTTGTTGGCCTAGTGCTATGAATAGCCTCGCATTCCTGTGATATTGGAAAAAAATGGCTTAAAAAAACAGAGGACTTCCCTTCCTTTCCCTGCAACAAATGGCGTCTCATCTCACGTCAACGTTCTTTACGACTTCAGCGTCCGTCCGCAATGTCGAGGACAGACCTGCGAAATTTACCCCCTTCTTCCGAACGCCAGACACACAAGCCGAGAAACCCCTGGGTGGAACCCCAGGTCTGGACCCCCAGCTCGTCTTAAAGCTATTGGCAACCTGATGAAGTACTAGGATCGTTTCTGCTTAATGAACGTTTTAGGTTAAAGAATATCAGCTGACGGCACTAATACGAAGTCAGGTGAGCGAACGTGACTGGAAGAACAGGTGTAGCCGATAAAAACGGGCTATACTTGTACGATTGCCCATGACCTTAAGGTACTCTAAAGGAATGAGTAAAGAGCTGAGTATACACACAATAGATATTCAGTTTTGAGTAGATGCAAGCCGTCGACATTATACTGGTGTAGAGTGTAACGAGAAGGTGTCCTCATTAGTACAGTATTTAGCATCCCTGCATGTCATGTGGGAGGCCAGGAGCCGATTCCCTAATGGGGAGCGCTCATACACTTTGGCAACGGTTTGTGGGCTGTGCCTCTGCACCAGTGATTGGAAAGGGCTGCCCAATCACTGGTGCTGGGGGGCCAGAATCCAGTACAGTTCACTTAATGTCAGTGCAGTGTACAGTATCACCGGTATAGGTATAATGACAATAAAGATTTATTCAGTCAAAACACTGCAACTTTGTATTTCATCAAAATTGAATTATGACCGAAATTGGCGCTCACAAAATAACCTAGTTCAGCTATGCTTGGTTTTGAAGAAAACGCTATCATTTACCCACCGACTATACATACAGATGGAGAGTCAAAAAACATCGAAGCCCCTTTTCTGGGTTGAGGGCAACTGGGCCAAGTGTGAGTCCGCCCTGTTTGTGTAGCCACTGCGTTTGCCTTTGTAGGGCAGTAAGGTTTGCGCACATTTCCATTTCATTTCAAGAAGTATTTGTTCAGCTAGCAAGATTTTAATAACTCTATGCAACCCAAACTGCACATTAAAATGTAAATTTTGCATAGCAATCTATCATGTTGGCAAAATATGTTAAAAATAAATGAATATGTTGGACATTGATTCTCGTTCCAGAAACAATAACAATAATAATAAAAAAACTCATGCAGACTAAAATTTCAAACTTCCAAATGCTCTCTCTATGGAGTCGGGGCGGGGGGGGGGGGCTCTCTTCCTGACCAGTTTTAAACTCAACATGCAGAAGCATTGCACTCCCAAACCGTATAATGAGATACTGAAATTGTAAAGCAAGTTTAGTCTTTATAAATCAGGTCCAGCCAATTTTACATTCCCAGAGTACATTAGTCAGTCAACGTTCCCAAATCTCTCCCTCCATCTGGAAAGACTTAATTATTAACATGTACTCCACCCTACTGTCCCATTTGTCTAATCCAAACACCTGCGATGCACTCAGAGTTTATTATGTGTTTATATTATTAATTATTAAATGGTAAAATTGATACGTTGGCTTTTCTATCTCAGTATTAAACCGACAGGCACATGCACAGAAGTAGGTATGAATAAATGTATTATACTCTGGTGACTGACGGATGTTTATAGGAATGCGTGAAGGTTCACAGGCACACATACAGATAGCCAAACATGGACACACACACACACACAACCACGGAAGGGGACACGTGCAGATACACACACACTAAACCATACTCAACGTCATGCACTAAGACACGTGACAAACATATGAGCAGATCTCAACAGGAACACACACACACACAGGATTGTAATTATATCCTTGTGGGGACTCTCCATTAATTTCTATGGGGAAAACTCTAATCCCAATATGACAAGCTTAACCCCTACCCTGGCCTATCCTTAACAACAAGTAACCAAAATAAATACGAGACTTGTGGTATTTTTTGTTATATGGTTGCCTTCACAGATCTTTCTGGAGACCAGAAAAATGGTCCCCACAACATCAAAAATAACAGATTTTTATCACATTGTGGAGACATTACGTCCCCATAATGTTATATAAACATAATACACACACACACACACACATCCGACTATTGCAGGAGTCTCTGGGCCATGTGTATAGGAGACAGAGGAGGTGGCCCCGTGTCACACCTGAGCGGGAGCAGAGCCGAGCGAGGAGCTCCGGTGGCACCGTGCTCCATGGCAGTGCGGCACATGTCCCCCAGGAACGCACTTCAAATTACTTATTTATGAACCGCTGAACTGGGAGAGCGGCTGGAGTCCCCGCAGACCGCGGCACGCCACTCCTGGCTGTCACAGAAGCTAAAGCTAATTACGCTCTCCTGACTCCTGTCCTAATTGCACAAAAAAAATCTCAGTATTAACCCAGATGCCAGGTTCGGAGTTAAAGCAAAGCATTCTCCGGCAAATTACGTCCGATTTTCCCGATCTTTTTAGCGAAACAGCTAGCCTCGCTTCACCGGATAACGTGCTCTTGCTCAACGGCAGGGAGGGGGGAAAACACTAATCCTAATGATCAAATAGTTGGAGGGGAAGTTTTACACATTGTGTTTGACTTTCGTCTGTACAGCAGCAGAGATAAAGGGAGTCATTTGATACGACACAAAATATATCCACTAAAGAAACCCGCAGTTAACCTTCCGTGGTCGGCGGGGAGTCACTGTAGGGCCCTTTAGCAAGAATCTTAACCACAAATCCCCAATCCTGCTTTCTCTTCTGTACGTCGCTTTGGGTAAACGTGTCTGGCAAATAAATAAACGTAGTACAGTAAAAGTAGAGTGGGAACTATTATTGGTTAAGAAGTTTATATTTTTTCATGAATTGCTTTAAAATAGGCACCAAAACTCACCACTGAACAAATATAACGTGTAACATTTTGAAAAAACGTTGTCAAAACCTATTAGCCAGAAGGTTCAATTTCTAAACTACTTTTTGCTGAGGAAATACGAAGAAAAAAATCTGACAGAGACAGATTAATGCTTAGTGTTGGAGTCTTATTCAGCTCCCAGGCAACCATTTCTACAAATTATTATCATGTGAATTGCTCTGTAAATCACACAAACGATTTTCCTGCATTTCATACACCCCGAGGTTTCACTCCCATGTTAGTAGAAATATACAGTCAGGTTTATGTGGACAGGGTACTTTTAACGAATTCAGAAGACATCTAATTAATTTGTATAGTAGTATTTACATAAAAAAGGTTCTTCACCATGAATCTCATGAGAAGCTATTGTCTGATGATGGATAGATGGATGGATGTATAAATGGGGTTCTATGGAGTTATTCCAACAAACCAAGCTTCTCACCATGACCCTCACCAGGAGATATAGTCTAATGATGAATGAATGGAATTATTCCTACAAACTGAGGTTCCTCACTAAGTGGTTTGATGATGTGTAAGTGGAAGGGGTAGGTGGTTCTGTGGGGTTACTCCAGCAAACCAAGATTCCTCACCAAGAGATGGAAGTCGATAAAGGATGGATGGATGGAGGAGATGGTACTGTCCGGTTATTATAATACACCAAGGTTCCTCTCAGTTGAATTTTATGGAAAAGGGCTGGCTTCTCATGTGAGGAGCTCAATTCCCCTACTGTCATTTACCTCTACAGACACTTCTGAAGATTGGCCAGTTCCGGCATTGATTCAATCAGAAATTCCCATCACTGCACACCTACCTGTCAGCTGGAGGACCTCGCAGAAGCTTTATTCGTGTCGTACGTTTCGGAAGCACGCTGACGTACGACCGCAACACCTGTACTGGGGCTCGTCTCTGACTCACCACTGGATCGTGCGACTTTTTCCAGCAGACACGGCCCGTACCGCCGCGCATGGATGCACAAAAGGAGCTGTCCCGGACTCAAGCGGGGGCGCGACTCAAAACGCTGGGGGATAAAAAAACTTCCCGGTCATATTCACCACCTTTGTTTTGACTGACAGCGACTGACAGGTGCATCTTTGGGTCGAGAAAGTCAGCGACGGTCTCCCGGCTCATAACTATTCAACGCCTCCCGCATCTAAGAAGTTGGATTTGTTCCACAAAGACCGAAATTTCTCCTCTTCATATACATTTTAAACCCACGCGGGAAGGCATTTGCATTAAAAAGGGGAATACAATCGCTTTAATTTTTAACAAGCCAATTTGACGAGGGCAGAAAGAATCACACGACTGACAGAACTCGAAATTATGCATAGTATTAAAGGAGGGATATGTTAATATGGTCCCGACATCAATCAAATCAAAATGCGGAAGAAAATAGAAAAGAATATCCATAGGTTTCAATAAAAATAACATTAAAGCAAATCCCCCATAAATCTTGCAAATTGATCAGGGCCCATGTAAGGAATTAATCATGAGCTGAACTTCATATATCAAACGCTCATAAATAAATAAACACCCAAACAATTTATCATATTCAGGCTGAAGTCAATACCTCATTAGTTAAAGTTATGGAATTTTCTACAGAATCCAAATATAAGGGTCAAAAATTGACACACAGCACAATACATGAATGAAGACAAAGCATTGCGATTATCAGTTGTTGTTTTCGTCATTTTAACGTACAGGTACTGGTAAATTTAACTCGTGGCCGTTGTTTTAGTAGTAATGAGAGACATTGGTTGGTTTTGATCACACATGACAGTAGTGGTCATGGAACTGGAAATTTCACCCCCAGAAATTTCAACTAGAAATTTCCATCATCCTCAGCTTCATTATTCATGTACAAGATGGCTTTCGATGGTACAACAGACAGAGCACTGGCCTCTTGCTCAGACACATTAGCTCCCCCCCCCCCCATAATGTATGATTCATCCCCGGGTCTGGCGGTCCTCGAGGAGACACGAGGTAACACTGTTTACGTCAGGGAGACGCGACTTTACTGAAAGTGACTCCCAGCTGTTACGAAGCCTGCGGCATTGTGGGTAGCGGCAGTTCAGAGAGGAGCAGGTGCTCTGTTAGCAAAAGACCCAGCTCAGAAGCAATAAAGTTTATAAGATGTGGTGACAGATACTAAAATAGCTAGAGTTTGCATATGAATAATCCCCATTGTAAATAATGCTGTAACAGTATGCAACCCTTTATTGAATTATGCGTAGGCCTATGCTAAAGCAGAATATAGGCTGCAATAGAGTTAACGGTGTGGATTATGGAGCTCTTCTGGTGGGCTATAATGTTCTGATTATCATTTATACAGTTCATGGGTGTCATGTTCGTAGCGTCACTTGTAGTGGGTCCTTATTTGTTTGAAAAAACAGAAACTTTATTGCTGTTGCATAAGAGGGGCTGCAAATTCTTTTACTAAGAATAGGAGACTAAACAGCGATCAGGGAAACTACACGTCACGGAGCATGCATTATATCGCTGGTAATTAGTTATACATATACACGTACTAAAGCACTGAGGGAAATATACTTAACGTCCCTTTGTTAGGAGACTGAATTCTATTAATTTACCGATGGTTTCATGTCCGTATCAAAACACATGAATGTTTTATACCCAACAGACTGTAAAACGGTTATTCCCCTCCAAGCAAACATCCATAAGGATAATTTAGAATCGTTTTTGCAATCGACTTCTTCACTGAAAAACTTCCATCTCACTGAATCTCTTATTTAACGCCAGCCACGGTCCACAGGCGATGCTCTCGAAACAGAATTGGGCTGCACAGTAAACAAGATTAAGCAGATGGCTGTGAATCTCGATAGCCCAGCATTTAAAGAATACGTAAAATCAGACGTAGGTGATAGTGCTGTATATAATGGAGGTGGGAAAGGTTGTGGCAGAATCGCCGGTAAATATGAAACACGCAGGCAGATTGCACGTGCCACAGATATATACAGCCTCTTATAAGAAGTTAGAAAAAAAAATTACAGACTCACCTATGGGCCTACGTAAAAAACGAATGCAGCAATATTTTCTTTCTAAGAAAAACCACCCGCTGCTCAAAAAAATCTCAAAGTGAAAGTTTTGTGTTGGAATTATAGATCTAAAATTTGGAATTACTAGGTTATAGGTTCTGTTAGTATTCTGGGGGGGGGGGGCACCCATCTTCCCTCACAGGAGCCTTGATTTACAATAATAGGGATTTTGCGGTTTGCGGAGAGGATCGCTGCGGACTCACTTCTATCCTGTACCGGATATATTGTTATGAGAAACTGAGCCAGTTCTGTATGAGGCCAGGAGGAAAAGGAGGAGCCCTTAACCGGCCCGCTGATTCACGGCTGGAAGGGATTACGCAGGACTTTCATTATCTGTCTGATAAACAAAAGATGGATGAACAGAGGCGAAGACGCTATAACCACTTTCCCAGGGATTAAGCGAAGCTTTTTTAATATGCACATTTTTAATGCTTTTACGTCTAAACCAAGCACTTAGTCTCTGCAGTAGTCTGGTACCTCCTTAATTCACGTGCTTTTAATTGCATTAGTGCTACTATTTTCAAAATAGCAAAATGTCTCAAACTGACTAAAAGTCAGAAATCAGTTTAGTTCAGATGTAAGCCGGGCTTGTGCAATAAGGGGGCCGGAGCGCCAGCGGGTTTGATGGAGGTGAACAGGTGCATGAAGGGACGCCCCCTAAATCTGCGGCGTGTGCCAACATCGTGACCGCGGTGCTCCGTCACCGGCAGACTGTGTGCCAGCTCTCCGCGGGCACGTCTAATTCGTGTCCCTTAACACGTCGAGGAACAGAATTAATTTAACCCATCCCCCTGCTTCCAATCTGCTGCCCGCAACCGGACCCCCTCATCCCATTTCTCCCCGTGCCCTTCGATCCCGTCTTGACCGTGCCAGACTCCGGTAGCCGCCAAAGCCGGTTATTATCAAATCGGACAACAATCTCATCGGGGGCGCCCGTCCTTCTAACCCGATGATTGAACCGGACGAGGGGGTATTAAGTATCCAAATTAATCGGGACTAATTTCTATTTGCCGTCCGTTAGAGCAGCGGTCGTGGCTACAGTGTCAGGTGGAATAATGAAGCCCGCGGAGTCAGAGGAATTAACCCCAGATTCATCAGCTTGTCACGGGCGGACCGAAAGAGCGGCTCCGCAAGAATGAAGAAGTGCCTCATTAGGGGGAAGCGGTCCGTGTTCCCCGGCCGTGTAACGTGCCGTGCAATCACTCGCTTGTTATTTATGACAGCTGCCATAATCTTTGGAGATTACGCTCCGAGGGGGTAATTAGCGAAGGTTGCATCAGGGGCAATTAGGACCCGGCGTCCCAACCTGACAGGTCCGCTACTCCGGTTCTCCCACCAGTGATCCGTGGAAAACTTAATCAAGTCTGTATTCTTATGACAGTTTATTAACACTTTGCAGTCTGAAAGAGGGGTAGGGTAGGTTAGGTTAGAGAGACATTCATTTACTGACCCTAAAATGAAGGGTCACCTGACCACCCGCAGTACTTCAATATGGCATTTTTGTAGCTAATTTATTGCCTAGCAAGCGGTGCACTTCAACTTTAGAAATAAAACGTGGAAAAAAAGGATGAATTGTAAAACTTCCTAGTTTAGAGCGCGATAAAGCGAATATGAAAGGACTTATCGCCTATAAGTGAAACACACAGATCAAACACAGTGATACACACCTGCGCTAAGGGTGACATTTTCACCCATAATTTATTTTAAAGAAATGTTGTGCCTTGGCAACAAATGCTGAGTGATTTTCTGGCAGGATCAGTAAGAAATGAAGGCACCGTCACTATCCCATGGGGTTTCTACTACGCCATTAATTCCAGTGTAAAGACACGTGTGGCATACGTAGTGGGATGACTGTTAGCGTGACTGGGTATGCGGGCGGATTTGACAGCGTCGGTACACGCAGAAGGCCAAAGGATCGTGCCCCCGCTCGCTTTAGTATGTTCACAGGACCCAAGCTGTGAATCCATTTACATAACACTCCCGCTAATGCTAACGCCATATGCTCGGAGTAGCATTAGTGACGTCTCCAGGAAAACGCCTCGCCTTGTTTTAATCTGGTTCTAATAATCGGGGGGGGGGTTGCAAAAGGAGAATCGACATCAGCAAGCTACTCCACCTGAGTCTCCTTCTAACATCTGACCTCTGCCAGTATCACCTCTGCATGCCAAAAGGGGGCAGCATAGATCTATTAGTTAGAGCAGGATGATAGCTACCCGCTGAACCCTTATGTCACCCAGTGGTGCATTAGAGACACTGCTGTGGTAGCATTCAAGGCTGGACACTGTGGCACTATTTCCCATCTCTATGAATAACCTAATAAACTGAACAGCACCCTAATAACAAAGCTGGTCGGCCAGATTTAAAGGCAAACACACAAAAGAATGTCAAAATAAACATAGCAGCCAATGATCTGATGATTTTTTTTATTTTTTTTTTTCATTAAAAGTTGGGAAATGTTTTGCAATGTCTTAAAAGAATGGTTAGTTACATCGAAGAAAATGTTTCTAAGATGCACAATAAATATATTGGCAAGTGTTCCATTAATTGAGTAATAAAGAAATGTTGCAATTTTAAAACCACAGTTACAAAATGTGCTTCAGCATTTAAAAAAAAAAAAAAAAACACTATAATTTTGCTACAGTTCCCTGAAGTAACGGAAGGGTCTTGAGGTATACTGGAGCTTGTAGATATATCATAGCTACTTAGGTGGTTATTTGTTACTTACGCAGCTTTGGATACCGGACTTGTGTTAATATGGAGGTTTTTGTAAGGGGCTTTAACAAATAAATGTACTATTGTGCTAACAAAATGCACCCTCAGTATCAATGCATTGTAGTTTAAGGAGGACTTGAATTTTTTAAAGGTGACGAAAGGCTCAAAGCCCTTTTAAGGAGCCCTTTTATACTTACGCGATTCTGGTAGCTCATTCACATCTGCGGTATCCATTACTACCAGGTCAGGCTGAAATCAAGCTTCGACTGAACTCCCATTAGTGGCTGCTTGGTGCCACCACACTAAGGAGATTCCCCTTCTTTGAGAAACATCCCCTCTGTGGCTTCATTAGGGACATTTCCAGTCCAGGTGATGTACAATACCAACATGTGATATATTTACAGAATACAAGGAGATCCACACCAAGATTTTTTGCTGTTGTGAAAAAAAAAAACGGGTTAATTACTCAACCCTGCACATCTCTCTTTTTTTTTCCCAGTTTAATCTTTTTACTTTAATCACTGGAATCGGATGCTTACAATAGCAACGCATACAAACAATTCCCCGTAATGATTAATAAACAGGAAACACAATCTCAGACCATGCAGGGTCTGTGTCTGATTTGAAGCATTCAGTGTTATTGCAAAATGAGCCGGAAATACTTCTTTATTTGTACACGGTCATTAATTTGCCTTTCTTCTGGGTCTGCTTTAGCGATGTGTGTTTTGTTTTTTAATGGTCATACATTTGTATTGTAAAATTTTTCTATCATGAATTGTCTGTTTGGGACATGAGCGATAGGGATGGTAGGATTATGCAGCCTGTTTTCGTCAGGACTGATTTGGTCATGATACTTAATGCAGAGAGAGGTAGATTCTATGTGAAATGTAAGTAGACTTCCTGAGGTCAAGAGGAGAACAACCTATTAGTATTAAAACTGATGTATAGCTCATAATGCAACTAAATGTAGATATAGTCTTTGAGTATATTCACACGTATTTTCAGCAGTCGGCTCAATTGTTCAACTCTTACAAGAAATGAACGCTTTCAAATGCATCTGAACATTCCAGCACCCACTCTAACAAGATACCTCAACTGCACACAGACGCAGAAACCCGCTCCTTTCTCCCACATTCATCAGCTGCACGCCGACATGGACACAAGCACCGCCGATTGCACGTTTAGCCGTCCGCCCGGCGCTGCTCTATCACTTCACCTCCGAGGATGACAGGCGGCGATGTCATCACGGCAGAGATGACTATGGACGATGACGTCACAGGAAGAGCGTCACTCTGTCGTTGGATTCCGAAGATCCGAAATCCTAAATCATCTTCATGTATAAAATGTGTAACTATTTCTTTGATAACAGAGTTTACAGATGCTCGCATTTGAATAAACACTATTATAGGCTGATATATTAATACCGTTAGTCTGACCATTGCTAATATATTATGCATTCTAGTACCTGCATTGTTATAACATTACTCTGCCCCCTGCAGGACTCTTTAAGTAACTGCTGTATATTACAATTCAGTTCCAGCCATGATTTGGAAGTTCCATATATGGGTGTCCCTGTCTAAGGTTTTGCCATCAGGGCTGGACTATGTATTCAAGCTATTAAAGAAGCCTATTGATTGGTACAGGGAAAGTAAAAAAACAAAAACAAATGACCAGTCAGAGGCCTGCTTCTAAACAGCAGTGCTGCTTAGTGAAATAGCATTGGCTAGTGTTGAAGTATATACACAATGGACCAATCAGGGAATGGGTTTCAAAATATGGCACTGCTTACCAAATCAGTATTCATGTTTTTAGACATGCGTACGCCATCCCCCGCGGCAAGGCGCTCTTCCATTGATGAAATCTGGGGCTAATGATTCTTTGAGGTGCCATATGATGTTATGGGGAGACAAAACCGATATTTATAGAACGACTTCGAGAATATGTGGGATATTGAGGAACAGAAGCGTTACTCACTAGGAAAATGCATAATTTAAAAACCTCATCTGATTATGTGATGTAAACCTGATGCAATGTGCGGCAAAAACTAATGAGCCACACAGAGACGGGGCGTGTTGAGTGTGTGGAGGAAGTTCAGAGAGAGGATATTGGCCCTTTCTGATCATCTCCTGTTGTGCAGCCAGCGGAATTTATTGTATTTCAAGAAATCAATTCAGCCAGCGTGTATAAATGGTCTTAGGTAATATGGAAGTGGCCATTAAAAATGCAATAATTGTTACAGTCCAGTGAAATCATTCGAAGTAAGTAAAAGCATCTGAAATCATCTGGACAAAGCATAGGGACAGGCTAATATTCAAACAATAGAAGGCATTTTATTTGTCTTTCTTACGTCAGTACATAATAATTCTTACGATCAAACTATGAAGGCAGTAACATACCCAACTGAGACAAAGGCCCTTGCAAATAATCAATAAAGATACGTGACTAGCTACTCTAGAGGTACATATATATGGAATAGGTGTAAAATGGACATAAGAAATGACTGAATGAATTATAATTATGTGAAATTAACTTGAGATAAATCAAAGGAATGGCTGAAGTGGCAGTGCGGCGAAGTTCGTCGTGGAAAGTGCCGCGATTTCCGCTAAAACGAGCTGTGCATTTCAGTCTTAGTGCTTGGCGTAGAGTCGTCGAATTGCAAAGGGGTAGAAACGGGTCCTAAAGCAGTTGCCGGCAGCGCTGATGCTAATGCGTCGGTGGCGGGGGATCTAGGTGGACGCTGGGCCGAGCTCCATCTCACAAAGGGCTCTTTCTTTAGCTCGGCAACCTCACCTGAAGGCTGAATCGCAAGCCTTATACGGGTTATCTGTTTAGGTTTTTGTGCCGCGTCCATGATGGCTGGGGAGGGGTTTTCGGCGGGCAGCGTGGGGGTGGGGGGAGGGGGGGCATAGCAGGTGTCTCTCTTCTTTCAGTGGCCTCTCAGTCACATGCGGAGCTGAACTTCCTCAAAACGCAAAACCGAGGTCAGGGAGAGAGTGCTGGAGACCAGCCAAGTCCACCCGTTCGTAGCCAGATACTCTGAAGGTTAATGTAGTCGTAGACTCACCCAGTCATCTTCAATTACTAATGTACAAGGGTGTAAGTTACGAAATTGCTCCCAGTTGGCACTGGAGGGTGGCTTTGTATCCAGTAAGGGCTACCTGGGGTAGCAATTTACAACTGTTGGCTCAGCCAGGGCAACACATTCATGAACGGAGTATTGCAGAACGTTCACGGAACCACACCCTCTCTACCTTTGCTGTTTTCATAGATTTCATAGATTTGGTCTATTTCCCTACTTTTGTTTGCCATTGTTACAAAAAGGTGCAGCTGTAACGCTGAAGGGAAGAACGTGGACGACGCAGTAGATAGCGAATCTCACAATGGTAGCTGGTCTCCTCAAGAGCACCTTGATTATGCCTCTATGTCCACAGTTATGTATCAATCTAGGCTGTAATTGGAACTGAATTGCGAGCGGCCCCCAGGTTATGAACCAGCTCTGTTCCCTAATTCTGTCTTTAAGTTGAATTTGTAGGCAAGTCGGAAAAATAATTATACAGTAATAATAAATTTAACTACATACAGTACGGTACTGTACCTTGAGCCGACGACCCACTGCAATGTTTTCATGAGCGTCACAAATTAGCTTTTGCTATTACGATTCCATCGTATTTAACCCAAATTCTTAATATCCCTGCTGGAAAAAAATACGTTATTGACAGCTTGAGATGTGTTTAAGGTTTGTTTTCTCAAGATGGTCCGATGGTTTAGCTCATCATACCAGCTTATGATGGTCTTTCTAGTTGGTTTACCTGGTTTAACATGGTTTCTGTCCCCAATTAATCCATCAAAGAGCAACAAAAGCTGGGACATGACCATCTAAAACCATGTTGGACTAGCTAAAATCAACCGAAATAAGCTGTCGTTTCAGCAAAGATAATACGCTTTATGGCAGTCCATTCGTAAGTACACGTCCATAAGTTGGACTTTCTTAACTTGGGGGCTACGTATACATATGCCTTATTGCCAGGTGGATCCAATATATTCCGATAAGAAATTGAAGAAATACAATTATGTCTGTATCACTATCGGAATCGTTCCAATAGCTTGTCTCTGGACCACAGCAAAGATGACCAACATAGGAGATCTTTGTCTCAGGCTCCCATGCTGACGGCTAAATTACGTCATCGACAGCGCTGGGACGTTCCTTCTAGCTGCCCCCAGTACCTGCGGCAAGTGTCGCTGTAGGGAGAGACACAGAGGCGTCTAGCTAGGCCAACTGAATGAAGAAGAACCGGAGCCAAAACGGCACCATTAATTGAAACGTTATGAAGTCCCCCGTGTCAATGGTAATGAAGCGTTACGCGCGGAAAATTGGATCTAGATACAACAATGATATATCTTTTTTATAATCTATTTCGGCATTAGCTGCTTAATTTATACAGCTATTGCATTTGATTGCAATAATTGTGGAATATTGGTCCCGCGATCCGCACAATACCTTAGTTGACTTTTAAGATAATATTTTGTTTCTCAAAATTACAAGTGAAATGACAGACATCTGGTGTGAACAGTCCATAATTTTATGCAAGCTGAAATATATAAATAACATATGATTGTTGTAAAGGAGGTGATTGTTAATGTTAACATGTTATTAGCCAGCGTTATTCTGGCAGTGTTCTATAAAGACACGTAAAACATTTTACATTTCAGATCATATTCGGTCTATGGTGTCTGCCCATTAGATGATGTGTCTTTTTTGTCATAATTATGTACTGAAAGCTAACATCTGCCAGACAAGTTTTATTCGAGAAGTATTTCAATTAGAGTAACACTTGTCAAGCGTTAGTACAAATGAATACAAATGAACTCAATCCCGTGGATGAAATTGGCCATAAGAAAAAAGGGATGTTGGCAAACCATGTGGAACATTAATGCTGCAGAGTGTAGAAGGAAACGCACCATTTCTGCTCTCAACAGTCAACTGTCACCAAATATCTTCTGGAAACTCCAGGAGGTACGAATAAAACGTCCAGACTTACAGTGTTTGGTCTCCTGCAGAATGTTTGGAGCGTCTCCGTCCAAACTAACCCCCGTCCACAATCTGTCTTGTGCAACTGTTAAAACGCTTTTAATTTTCCATGGAAACGACAGAAAATCTGTCCCTCGAGACTTATGGGGGGGAGGTGTGGGGGGGTTCCATGTATTAATATGTTCGGCATCAATTTCCACAATGGAAGTTTCTCATCTGATAATTGCAGTATGCATAGAAGTGAACGTTATCACAGTAGTATTTAACTCAAACAGGATGGGTATATTTCCACACACTTTGACCTTAAACTCATGAGCACCAAATGAAAAACTGTAAAATGGATGGATATGTATAAGAAAAACAGTAAAATTCACATTCCATTTTATCAAAATATGAAACTTGTTGCTCTTTTACTATAATTGCATTTAAAGGAGTTTTTTTTTTTCCATAGGTGCCATATTACAAGCAATATCAGTCATGGGTTTGTAATGGTATTTGTTCTAAGGACCAAAATACCTTGATTATTGTTCATACTTTCCCTAGTAAATTTTCATCTTGTTCATTCCTGTTTACATCTTTATTTACAGGCTTACGAGCCTTAAGGACATATTCTGGAACTTGAGAGGTTGATGCCTCACACAGCTGGTCTCGGACTAGGCCTTGGTGATTCGCTTCGACCGCCTGATGGTGCTCCCAAAGCTTTGACGAAGCACCTTAAAAACATTACGGTATTCTGCTGTAAGTACTCTAGCAGGTGCTCAGTATTGAAGTGCCACTCAAAGGCAGAAAATTCAAAGTCAGCCATTGGTCCATGTACATAACGCAGGCGCGCCATCATGAGTGCGTGACACCATGGCCTTGCAGAAGAGCTCCTTTAAAATTTTATGTAGGGCAGACATGGGCCTTGTGTTCTTTTGTTACTATGGCGAAGCGCTCTCCCGTGTCACATGACGAGGATCTAACCCCGACCACAGAACTCCCAGGTGCCTCAGCTGCCTCCTGGGAAAAGGCCATTTAACTGTTTTTCAGTGGGAGTTTCTGTTGGCCAAGTAGATTTCAGGAACAAGATAAGGCAACCGCAATCATAAAAAAACAGATATTATTGCTGAAATGTTAGACCTGTATTAGGCACAGCCGCAAACCAGATAAAGAAAAAAAATTCTGACTCATGGACTGAAAGAAATGCAGTTTTAAAATTCAAAGTATATGGAAGACGATTATTCATCGTCTGTTTTTCACGTCAGATGTGCAAGTGTATTACCGTAGTCAAAGTGCTATCCTAATCCTTCCTCAGCCCACGGCCTTAAAAATCAAACATTCTGGCAAATTCCTCTTCCCTCTGTACCCTGCCCAGTGCTGGAGGAGCGTCGTTTGTATTTTCAGTCTTAAACGCTCTGGTTCAGCTCCTGGGAACACCTCGCTTTTGTCTGCACACCGACCTGAAATACAATGCGATGACAAGCCCAAGAGCACATTTTACAGCTTCCCAGCGAGCGCTTCCTGTAAAAACAAAGTTCTTAAGCTTCCAGGTTACGGCCGGCTCGCACCCGTGATGAATGACACGTTTTTTTTTAGTTACAAATGCAGCTGCAGATGCTGCCTTATTATTTTTCCCCTCCAAGTCATTTTGTCATTTAAAACATAGAGGCGCAACCAGGGCAGCTAACATAGAGAGAGCAGACTCTATACCACTCCCTCATTGTAAAAGGAAAAATTTAGAAAGCTTTCATATCAGCTTTTAAACAATGTACCTTTATTCTGCAAACTGACAAACTTGACTGAAAGAAAGATGAGTAGAACCTCAAATAATTATTATGATATCCTGGTCTTTGCGTTTACAGTTTCCATCATTTTTGCCTTTCGCCCAAATTTTGAAAGGGTCGCCACAGGATCCAAGGTTTGTAAGTGAACTGTTTAGCTTAAAAGTCCGTAAAGGTTTCTAGCTTGTCCTGACCATCTCAGGTTTCTTTCTGCCTGCCTTTGTGCCCTGTTCAGAAACTTGTTGATTCCATTATTGAGCCCGATAAATATCTCCTGAATAGTTTTATTTTTGAAAAATCTGCAGTTTATTTCATGCTTTGTGAGGTCAGCTCAGTCTGCTCAAACCCTGCAACAGAGTCATCAGGAGTCATTCGACCACAGAAGCTGAATGAATAAATTAATGTGACGCTCAAATAGCGCTTTTTAAGACACTCAAAGCCCTTTAGAGAACCAATGGGGAGACACAAGACACTCAAAGCCCTTTAGAGAACCAATGGGGAGACACAAGACACTCAAAGCCCTTTACAGAACCAATGGGGAGACACTTCACTGTGAGGCCCCCACCTGGATGATGTAACAGCAGCCATTCGGCACCAGTACACTCACCACACAGTAGCTAAGGGGGAGAAGGGGCAGGAGAGAATTCACCAGTTAGATACAGGGGATGATCAGATCTGAAAGGGCCACAAGGGTCGATTTTAGCCAGGGTGTCGGGGCACCGAACTACATATTCATATTTTTCACAACTCAGAGTTTTCACCTAACTGTAATATAGTGGATAGACAAAAACTATTAAGGTCCATCTTCCAACCTCTTATCCTAGACAGGACCGGGGTGGCAGGGGGGAGAGGGGGGGCTAAAACCCATCCCAGGAAGCACAGGGCACAAGGTAGGGGCACAGCTTGGAAGGGATGCCAGTCCATCACAGGGCACATGGTGGAGGGACACGCTGGATGCCAGATTATCAAAGGGCGAAAAGTACATACAGCATGGATATTTAGTGATTTTGGGCTGCAGGAAGAAACCAGCCCCATACAAAGAGAACATGTGACCTCTCTCCCCCAATGGGAGCAGGGTCCAAACCCCCAAGGTTTGAGGTGCTAACCACTGTCACCACACATAGACCAACCTCCTAACATACATTTTTTATTACTTTATATATATCAAATTTAAAAATTCATCAAGACGTAAATAAATGCGAGTGCACAAAATACAAAATGATGGACTACAGAATAAGATAAAAACATTTGGGGTTTTTGCTACACAGAACAAAGCTAAAGTCTGCCGGCATTACCAGGCGCGCCGGGAACGACGGAGCTGAATTCCGTCCTTGTTTCGGCGGCGCGGCGACCTGCCCGGCGCCAACGCGGAGCTGTGTGCCCGACTTCCAGCAGGCCTCATGGGAGGCAATGCGATCCCACTGAACACCACGTCTCCTCCCAGACCCGCGCTGTGCAAACAAGCTGCCAGAGTAGCCTGTCTGAAAGCCCCACTGAGGTCCCGTCTACAGAGCTGACTTTGAAACTCTGACCCCCCCCCCCCAATATGTCCCCAACAGGCTCTTCACATGACGGTGGGGAACAACAGGAAGTGGGCGGCTGTACGATTTGACGTGTATCTCCAGTGCCACAATCAGGAACGTAAACACGACGGTAATTAGAGTGTGCCGAATGACACATATATCCATCTATTCAGCATCCAACCCTTTATCCAAGGTAGGCCTTGTGGGGGGGAAGGGGGGGGCACACCCTAGCCGAGATGATGGTCCATCACCTGAACCGCATGTTTTTGGACTGTGGGAAGAACCCGGACTTGCACGCAGCAGGAATGATATGACACACACAGGATTTATAAATAAACCACGTGAAAATAAGCGCAGAACAGGAAACATCGCGTCTTTCAAAGCCCCAAATATGGTCAACAAAAAAAAGGTCTGAAGCAGCAATTAGCTCGTCAAGAGTAAGAATGTAACCGTCTTCCTGGAAGATTCTAGAAACACTGGGATTATGCTAGAAGAATGTCCTGTTAGCTTAGTTATATGATTTATTGGCCGAAGCAAGAACTCAACAATAAGATCTTACATTAAGCATCGTAATTATATGTTTGAGTTAAACAAAATGCATTTAAGAAACATGTAGCTGAGCATTTAGAAAACCTTCGACACACACTATTCAGCCGACGCAAAAGTGGCGTGCGTTTTTGGTATGGTCAGACAGTCCCTGGGATTTGAACCGGCGACCTTCCGATCACAGATGGCGCATGCGGCCAGGCCTCGGACCTCGCCGGACGGTATTTCAGATCCACCGCGGGGCTGCAGGCCACAAGCCACCAGAACCCCATCAACGTCACCTCCACAGACTCGCCACTGTGTCCGGAGCTCGCACAGCGGGGCGAGACCTGTCCTGTCCAGGTGTCCTGCCTCAGGTCCTCCCTGGCGGGGAATAGAGATACCACCACATGTCCCAACTTAGAGGGGGCCATAGAGGACTGGGGGGGGGCAGGCACGGCTCACTAATAATGATGTGCTTTGCTCTTTCAGCTGTCTGCCGGCTCATTCGGGATGTTTTTCATGACAGCTATGTGCACCTAACTAAAAGGCTATTTAAAGCTGTCGGGTACTGACAGCCATTACCCCCGAATTTGCATCGCTCTTACGCTGCATTGTCACGGAGGATCTCCCTGCTCGTGGGCGAGCGTCTGACTTTAATTAGCTACACCTCATCTCACCGAAGGATGAAACGAAAAAGCATCTATTTCCAGACAGATGTGCTCTAATGTACCCTTTTTCTCCTTTTTCTTCCCCTTCTTTTCCCCCCTTTTGCCTGTTTGTTTGTTGCCTTGCCTCTATATCCCCCCCCCACGCACCCCCTACTCCTGCTCTGCACATTTGATTCCAGCAGTCATTAAATGAGATCCAAATTAATACCGACAACTAGGAACTCACACCCAGCACCCAAGATTCTGTTTCATTATTTGGTTTATTATTCAAAACCCAGCGTAGGAGATGGGCGTGAGACCGGCACGGTTGTGAGCGAAGGAGACTAATGTTCTCTCTGCCTTTGGGAGGCGTTCATGTTGGGTTAAAATCAAATGCATCTTTCTCACCCTCACAGACACTTCTGATTAACACGAAAAGCGTAAATGGTTGCATCATCAGCCTTCCTGACTGGATCACCTGTTGCAAAGGAGCATGGGAACAAAAAAGGAAAATGGACAAGTTCACTCATTTTCCTGGGGCAGTCATTGGATTTTTTTTCTTTTTTTTTGACGGTAGAGGTCATAAAAGGGGCCATAATTCATACAGCGCAAGCTAACCTTATCATTAGCCAATGAGGAGTTTTGAATCGCTGAGTGACAGGGGAGGCGGCCAATCAACTTTTAGCTGGGGCCAATGCCCCTGTGGCCCCACCCCAGTATATAGCCAGCCAGTAAGTGACTTAAATATAATGCACGTTTTTTTTTTTTTAAATAAAGACCAGCTCATGATACAGCCTTGAGAGGCAGTCATCCTGCTCTTTTTATAACTA
Organism: Cyphomyrus plagiostoma; assembly: GCA_019775915.2. Taxonomy (NCBI): domain Eukaryota; kingdom Metazoa; phylum Chordata; class Actinopteri; order Osteoglossiformes; family Mormyridae; genus Cyphomyrus; species Cyphomyrus plagiostoma. The sequence goes on from JABFEA020000052.1 coordinate 5,184,761, forward strand.
TCTGAACAGCTATAAATACGCTAATATTTAAATGCGCTTTTTCCAAATGCGTCCCACCTTTTCATCACGACAGGGGGCCTGGGAGTCACTGTTTTATTGTTCTCCAGAACTTGAACACAGTGGTCAGCAGGACTGCAAAAGGGTGTTTATCACAGCCTACAGCCATCGACGGCTGACGTCTCTGCGAATGTACCTTAATGACATCACATGTACGCTCCGTTATATTACAGTAAAGCTGGCATTTAATTAACAGTATAACCAATTGCTTAAAGACTCAAAATGTTCCCTAATCATAAATCCAGATACAAAAGCATGTTAAAAAAGTGTGGTTTTCAGGTGAAGAAAAACTACAACTTAATTTTTGCAGACTTGTTTTATGCACCTTTTGCCAAAAATAAGAAGCCTTCGGTTTGTATGTATATGTGTAAATGCATGTGAATATGGATATATTTATATGTGTAGTCATGTATTTTTGGTTATAAGGTTGGTATATGACATATGGTCAACAAGGGTGGGTAATTAGGACCGAAACATTTGAATTTCTCAAGATATCCCTCCAGAATCCACAAAGCAAAACCAGATGCTGTTTTTTTTCCCTTTATGGCACAATCAGTTTTAAACTGGGGCTGACATTTGCTAAAATACAGGCGAAATTTTGAAATTTCTCCTCTTGTGTAAACATTTACACTTCGGAACACAAAAAAAAGCACACATGTGGGCACATGACCGCAGGCACTTCGAGGCAACTGCTACACAAATAAACGTTTCGATTCAGATCCTCGAATTCGCGTGTTTACCGAGGCTTTAGGGAAATGGAAGGCTGCACTGTCATGGCTGCATGAAGAAATAAATAAACCGTCGGCATGAGAAACGCAAATGTGCCCATGAAGGGGACCAGGCGGGACCCCGAGGCCCCAGCCACTTCCTCGGCATTCCCAGAGTTCCCGACGCCTTTCACGCCACGGTAGACATGACATGATAGGTCGTGGCTTTTATCCAAAATGTTTGTTTTATTTCTGCACCCATCCCCCCACCGAACTAGGGAGGGGAAGGATGAGGGACTGGAAACTATTGACGCGACGATTAAGATGCGGCAGCAAGAATTTCGCCGAGTCCGTAAACGAAACTTTATATGTTTTGCCGGATCCTGTCCCTTTCTCCAGTTTTGAGGTGTAATATTATCCCCCCCATCCCCCCCGCTACACTCTCTGGCTTCCGGCCATAAACACCCATCTCAGGAAATCTGACGTAGCTCGCGGTGAACGGCGGAGAAGCTACCCAGGGGGTCTTAGCGACCCTTCTTGGCCTCTCCTGCCATGTCATGCATCTGTTCCATTACAGAAAACCCCCCAGAGTGCCAGCGATTCCAAGGAAAACAGGGATATATATATACAGGGGCGGGGCCAGAGGGGTGACTGACCCCAGCCGAAAGCTGATTGGCCCCTCAGAGCGCCCCTATCCCGTCAGCGACCGATTCAGAACACATCATTCGCTAATGATAGGTTTAGCCCCTCTGTGTGAATTATGGTCCTTCTTATGAGTGCCACCTTCCCCGTGTTAAAACTCACACATTCATGTGTTCCAACCGAAGTGCACGAGGGTCGACTCGTTGTTCTTGAATTCACAATTCGCCAGTGACCTCGCCTATTTCCTGTTGTTGTACAGCTCCTGCGTACTAGGAACTTCCTGTCTTTTGAGTTTTACCGTTTCGCATCCCCGACTGATGACTACTCATGAAAAGTCGAAATTCCGCCGACATCAGCGCTGTCCGCACATAAACACGCTGTCCTTAAATTCTGATCTCTATCCACATGGTTGCGTAGAAAAAACTCAACCAATAGGATCTGGCGCCCTCTCACACCTTCCCCCCCCTCCCTCTTCCTCTTACTGAACCATCAAACCCAACCAATCACCAGCCCTGCACTGCATTCCTCTCTGTCAAATGCAATTTGCAGCTGGACCAGTTCAGTCCAAAAATCTCAGGCCTATGAAACACGGCCCGGTATTTGCAGTGAAAAAAAAAAAAACAGAAAAAAAAACTCTTTCGCTGTTAATAATTTACTACCTTTCATTTATTATCTCAGCGTTACGATGGGAGAACAAGGAGATACTTCATCAAGTGACGTTTGTGCAATGAAGTCCAAAGTAGTATGAGTGCTTGATATGAACTGATCTGGGCCATCAGAAATTTTGGCACGATGGCAAGCAGAATCAATATTTATCTAAATTGCCTGCTAATTTAAAACACACACATACACACACACACACACACACACGCGCGCGCGTGTACACACACACACACACACACACATACACACACGCACACACACACACACACACACATATACACACGCACTTATGTAAATGGGGGCTCTAATCCAAATCACCCTTAACCCACACCCAGCCCTAACTTAACCAAACAAAATACAAGACTTTGGCATTTTTAGTTTTGTGATTGTATTCACAGATTTTTTATAAAATTGAGGTCATCAAAATGTGGCCCCAAAAGTAAAGTAGTTTCTGATTTTGGGGACATTTTGGTCACAGTAGCTATTATGTACGTGTAATGTGAAAATATCTTTTTCCCATTGAGAATTAAATGCACAGCATTGCGACGCAACTGCATTCAACCCTATCTGATATTTACTAATTTGCTGTGATATGAGTGGGTGGTATAATCAGCAGTCTCACTGAAAGCAAGCATGAGAAGAGTTCTGGTGCAATTGTGTCAAATTGACTACATTTCTGCTATTTGGTCAATTTCAAAAAAACATAGTTTCAAGTGCTGTGAGGTCATACTGTTTAAAGACATTTAACTCTACCGGACCGGAAAACATTAATAAGGGCATTATTTGTCAGGACTTAAGTAAAATCGCACTTTCAGTACATTATTTCTGCACGACTAGGAAACAGAATTATAACATGTTTCCTGGATTATACGTATCAAACTCAGGGCAGAAATTTATTCATTTCAAAATAAAGAAAAGAGTCAATAAAGAACATGTCAGTTTCCAGGCCAAACAATTTGATTTGTGTTATTTTACTGTACAAAAGAAGATCTTCCAAAAAACTCAGCTATCTGATGGATAAAATACCCCAGAGAATCTGTTCTTCTCGATGCATAAGAAAGATCATCGAACCATTCTTCAAACAGTCAGAAAGTTCCAAGCTGTTGCAAATAATTATGTGACTTAAACAAGTCCTGTTAAAGAATCATTAAACAGATTATTTTCAGCATTTGTAATAATATTTAATGGAATGGGCACTTATTTCACATGTAAGGAAATTAAATATGCAACACAATAAAACTAATGTTGACTTTCGGTTATAATTCTGCAAGTCTTAAAATGTATGAATGCAATCAGCTGAATAATGTAGATTTGTACATATATCAGTTAGCCATCCTGCTTAATGCTGCAAACTGATTGCTGACCTTAACAACAGGCCATGGTGGTTGATACACACGGGAATAATTTTGGCAGCAAGATTTCAGCGTAGAACACGGCCGTTTATATCAATCAAATTACCAGCGCAGTTGTTCTCAAGCCGTGCGTGTAAGTTAAATATATATATATATATATATACCTCAGCTGTGTCAGTCAGATCCGGTTTGAAGCAGTTTAGCGACCATTAACAGGTCAAGCTTGTGAAAGGACACTTAATCGCCACGTTAGGGTGACAGCGCAGTTATCCTGTCTGCTGCTGCAGCCTGCGGGCTGCAAATAAATGCCCCCCCCCATGGAACGTGGAAGAAGCCGAAAGCGAATCTGGATATTTGCCCCAAATTACAATGACTCCAGAATACTGTTTGATGACAACTAAACATTGTGACACATAAGTGTGATGTACACGTTAATAATATGTTATTAAATATGCACAGAGAAGGTCAATGATCCAAGTCACGACCGACCCCCAAAGTCGAAAAACATGACCGTTAAGGGGCATGTGTCTTGATTAAATTAGCAATGGAGTATCAGTTAACACTCAAACTGAGCCCTTTAGAAGTGTTTACTCAAATTTGAGTCACATGCAGTGAACTCTACATGTACAGAGAGAGGTGCACATTTTAAATAAACGTGATTGTAACCTCATGCTCTAATACACTGAGCAGAAGTGATACAGACACTCAGGGAAGAAGTTACAGAAGATTAAAACCACAGTGTCTTAGTTAATATGGTTACAATTACTGCAGATTACACAGAATTGCTTCCACATGACTCCAGAGTAAAATGTGATTATTTCCAGTTTGGGACTACTAGGTGCTTTTCCGTGGGATTTTGCGTTGAGAAAACGTGAAAGAAGGTTATATCAATGAAAATCTGCCTGCTTATATTTCCTGTCTGTTGTTTTATTCGATGTCTTTAAGGAAGCATAAGTATGTCGAAACAGACAGGGGACTCTAACATGCTACAATATGCTAAGATGAAATCTGAGTTTTGCATGTAGGATTCCCTCGGATGTTCAGTAACAAGTGGCAGAACACCAACAATGTATACAAAACCAGTGACTATTAAAGCAAATAAATTCACTTGGGCAATTTTTCATCAATTATTCACTTACACCCAGCTACATAAAAATGCATTTACTTATATGTAGTAAATATACCATATCTACTTGTATAAATAAATATTGCACATAAGAAGCAGGAATTTCCTCTGCCTATCTGCTCGCATCTCTACATTTTCATAAACATCTGCTCCCCGTACATTTTGCTTGGTTTTCAATCAGATAGCATTCGTCATAGACCTTTTCTGTACTATGAGATTCACTCAGTAGAAATTTTCTTTAGTACACTTGCTAGAACACTCTTTAATCCCCAAAACCACTTAAACGGTGGATTGGCCTCCTTCAGAGGAGCCGCTTTGCACAACGTCGAACTGATGCTTTTTGCACTTGTGGCCTCGCCGTGAGCTTTAACGAGTCCTGCCGCTCTCCTCTGATCTCCCTCATTAATGAGGAGTTCTCAGACACGGAAATACTATTGCCTGGACGTTCTTGGTTCATCACACATCTCTGGACACCCCGGTGCATGGAAATCTCAGGAGGGCAGCCGTTTCTGAGGCGACGAGAGCATCGCTAATGGTGAGCACAATCGCCGCAGGTTCAGAATCTCTCGGATCTCGCGCGTTAGCCCCAAACATTAGGTGGACCTCTTGATCGCATACTTATCGCGGCACTCGTGCAGGTGTCAAGCCATGATTGGCCGCTTGCATTATAAAGCAGGTGTAGCTAACAAAAATGGCCAATGAGGACAATCGCCTCCTTTCGATCGAGAATGGTTACAAGGTGCAAGAGCGACTGAAGGAGTGAACATGGCTTGGCGATAATAAAAATCTGTGACGTTACGGAAGAGTTTAAAATACTAGAAAGTCCAGTTAGAGTGCATCAGCTGGCTGTTCCATTATTATTATTATTATTATTATTATTATTATTATTATAGCTATCCCAGAGTAATCGGAGTTGCGCTGTAAACCGGCGATTCAGTGCAGATGGAAAAGAACCCAGCCAATGGGAAGTACCAAGATGGCTGCCGAACCGCGGCCCAGCGGGGTCCCTGCAGACGTGGAGTGTGGGGACGACATGCCACTCAGCTCCCCTCTCCCCACCCCGCAAGCGCAGGAGCAAGAAAAACAGACACTGTAAATATAGAGAGCAGCGTTTCCATCTGCTTCAAATGCATATTTAATTTGTTCTTTCGTTCTGGGCCGAGGAATTTTTATTTTGCCGCGTGTTATGTACAGTAAAAGAAATCATCTACAGAAGTGATTCTGCTTGCTTATGCATAGTGCACATTTCTCAGCATATTTGTTCTAAATTACATCTTTTATTGAGCTAAATTTCTTAAAACATTTGGATTATGGCGCACACTTGCGGTTTAATGATTATTTTATTGCGAAGAATCTGTCAGGTCAAGTCGGGTCACATAAGGAAAAATGTTTTCAAAGAGAAAAGCCAGTGCTTTTACATCCAGGGTTCAAACTGAGTTAAAATAGAAACTCTATGGAAAAAACAGAGTGACTCGTGAAACTAGATGACTGAAAGAATCACATTCTGAACTTCTGGGAACAGCCCAGCCAGGTCGAGGGGTCCTCCCTTAGACAAACAGATTAAAATCCACTCTGAAGCAGCTGGATGCAATGATAAGGGACAAAAAAATAACAGATTTACCTGGCAGAAAAACAGGAATGGGCCATTTTCTTTAGACTGTGAAGCCTTCACTTGGATGCATGCAATTAGCTCGTAGGTTCTAGCGACAAGCTACTCACTCAGCTAGTGATTAAGTTATGGTGTCGAAAAGCTAAGCGCCAACAAACTTCACGTTTTCCACAGCCTGCGTGGCGGATGGGCGTCTGGGGCCGTACGTTTCAACGCCCCCCCGAAATATCATCCAGAGGTCAAGAGCGTGAAAAGGGAAATGTTTTACGCATGTATCTCTTTCTCTGCAGCTCAGGAGAAGCGAGATTTTGGGACGATATGATTTTTTGGTGTTCTGATAACAGGAAGTATTGAATGTCTGAGAAAAAATGTACGGCGATCCTCAGACATCTTGAGGGGAACATATGCTTACCATCCGCTGGTTTCCTTTATAGGGAGTCGAACCTACGTTTTTTTTTTTAACGTAAAACGTTGTTTGATTTCAAGTTAGCTGCCTTGTTGCAGTAACTGTTTGCATGTCAGGGCCATGGACCATGGAGCTGGGGCCACTGGGGGAGGAGGGGGGCGTATCATGAAAAAAATCACTGGTGAATCATTTAAAACAGATACAACTTTATTAATAAAAGCCTGAATGTGTTATTTTTAAACAAAAGGTTGTATCTAGGCCTTTCCGGAGAAAACAGCCAAGTGGAGATAACTTTATGCCCCCATTATGCCCCTCCCCTCACTATGCCCATCATGCTTCGTCCCCATTATGCCCCTCCCCTCACTATGCCCATCATGCTCCGCCCCCATTATCCCCTCCCCTCACTATGCCCACCATGCTCCGCCCCCATTATGCCCCTCCCCTCACTATGCCCATCATGCTCCGCCCCATCATGCCCGTCCCCTCACTATGCCCATCATGCTCCGCCCCCATTATGCCCCTCCCCTCACTATGCCCATCATGCTCCGCCATAATTATGCCCCTTCCCTCAGTATGCCCATCATGCTCCGCCCCCATTATGCCCCTCCCCTCACTATGCCCATCATGCTCCGCCCCTTCATTTTGTCCCCATCCTGGTCCACCTCACCCATCATGCTCCTCCCTCTCATTATACCCCCTCCCTGGAAAGGTAAAGGCAGCCCTGGGGGGCAGAAGGTGTGGGGGGGTGAAGCTAATCATGAAGACCTCATTTAGACTCCTTTCTAAATTCGGAAAACGGGTCCGGAGAATATACCATCAGGAAACCTGCACGTCTTAGTCCCTCTGGCCGAAATACAAGACAAACTGGGCAGCAGAGCCAGAACAAACAGCCCATTCCTGACTAGGAAATCATTTTGACAAAGGGAGCCCGAAATTTATTCCAAAAGCAATGGGATGCTGCTTTAAATGGCAAAGATTTTCCTAGGCTCTTTGGCTCTGCTCTGTTCTAGAAACGACCCAAAATATTTGTTTTATGGAACTGGATATGTTTTTTGGGGCGATTAGCGGAGCCCCTGCCTCATGCTTTGTGTTACCCAGCTATGGCTGCAGAGTGTCACTGCGGGGAGAAATATGTGCAAGTGTTAGCATCGAACTACGGCCATTAGCCGAGGTTTATTTTCCCCTCCAAATGTCCCCGAAAATGGGCCGTGTCCATGTCAGGCTGTGAAAATCAGCTGCTATCAAAGTGACCGAGCATTTCTGAGGTTAGGATAGGCGCCCCCGCCGCGGGGGGGGGGGGGGGGGGGGGGGGGGGGGGGGGGGGGGGGGGTGGTGTGTGGGGG